>CM069152.1:13643827-13861973 GCA_035221665.1 Okamejei kenojei | reverse complement strand
TTAAAAGAAACTAGAGCTTTCTCTACTGCCTAAACTCAGTTGGTCTGGGCCGGTAGCTTACCTAACCTATACCCATAACCACGAGTGGGGAAGTGAACATCTTGATTCTACAGTTTTTTTACCTCCCAGCACCTTTGTGCCCGCCTTTTTCTTGTTTCTTTTTGTTTTTTTCTGGTTTTAAACCAGAATCTGCAGATTTTATTCCATTCTTCTTGGTCCTGCCCTCCTTTTTGTATTTTTTTCCACTCTTTTGCTCGGGTGGAATTGACTATGAAACATGTTCCCAATAATGCAAGTCTTCTCAAAATGTTTTCAAAAATTCAAGACAAATCTTGTTTTAAGCAGTGTTAGTGTTATGTTTTTCCCTGCATTAGCAAATTGCCACATCGATTTTCTTCAGGTTCAGAGTATTGGAAGGGAAGAAATACTGGATTTGTAGAGAGGAGGAGAAGAGAAGGAGATAGAGATTTCCAATTATATTCTCCAATCATCATTGCTTGTCAATGGTATTTTTGATATTAGCAGATTTAGGATTCCAGAAGGGACCGCACGGTCGAGCTAGCGGGTAGAATTTTTTTTGTTTTAGATTGGGAATGTTTAGATTTGAATTATTAGAAAGAATTGCTGCCTAGGCATCTGGACATCTGACGTCTCTGGTAGCGCCAGGAGACACGGGTTCAATCCTGACTTACGGGTGTTTGCTTTGTTCCTCTTTACTGTGCCTGTAACAGTGTGAGTTTGTAGTTCTCCCCCAGTGACCCATTGTGGGTGGGTTTTTCTCCAAGTGCTCGGTTTCCTCCCACATTCAAAGATTAAGGTAAATTGTCCTAGTGTGGATTGGCGTATTGGTGTCAATGGTGAGGGAAAGGAAGGAGAAAATGAAGGAAATCACTCTGTTCCACAGCCATGAACTCCGATGGCCCGACCGAAAAGGGGCTGTTTCCACGCGTAATCTCTAAACTGAATCTAATAAATGGGGAATTTTTTGAACCCACATATTTGCAATTATTTTCATGATGGCCTTTTGGGATTTTGGGACTGCTCATGTGCTGCTCTGCTCCTGCTATATTCAGGAGGGGGAAGATGCATTTAGATTCCTAACAATAGTGAGGGGGGTAGCTGAGGGAGGGATAGCATTTGTATTGTTCAGTAAAAATGCAGAGAGGCTGAATCGTTCGTTTTTGTGCTGAAAGTATGTGCAGCATGTCTTTTGGTGGGGACATTGGAATTTTGAATTCAAGAATGGGTAACATATGCTCAGTTTTAAACTCAGTGCTCTTTAAATAAACATTTGTTAATGCCCAAGAAAGGGTGCAGTGGACAAAAAAAACGTCCGCGCAATTCTAACAGTAAACCCCTACATAGTGGAGGAGCAAATATTATCTCGCCATTTTACTCTGGCCAAGCATTGTTATAATCATTGTGGATGGACATTTGGCCTAACCAAGGACACAAAAATTTGTGGAATTGTAAAAAAAATTCATTAAATGGGATTATGATTTTATGCAAGTTCAATCACTGTAAGTACTTAAGTAAATGGCTGTAGACTGGCTACTACATAGAAGGCATCAACTTCCAACATGAGAATGGGAAGCCACAATATACTCTTTTGCCAATTGCAACCCACTGTACTCAATTCAGTTCGTGAAGTTGGTGGGCAAGAACCTTGGCATCAATGAACCTGGGAGCGTACTTATTGATCGTGAGGTATAATGCATGCTAAATATGATGAAAAATAGCTGCTTCATATCTCTAAGAAAAAGGTATGATCATTGACCCAATGGGATTAGCATCTTAGAACTAGAATATTTTCTTGAAATTCTGAACCCGATACAAACGGACAAGAAAGGCCATTTTTCCCCAAGGTGCCACCAATACCTACTTTCCTCATCGAATCTGAAAAACTGTTCACTCATAAATCTACTAAATTTCTTGTTGACCATGCTTTATTACATGGGCTTCAATTTTATTTAGTTGACCAAACAAGAGCATATATTGCATGGAACTTAATCCAATAGCCGTAAAAATAACGTGAACTTGTTTGATTGTTGAACATCAAATACTCTGCTCTCATCAACCCAGACCTCAAAACCTATGATTTCAAAAGCACTGAAAATTATGATAGTATACATGCCCCTGCCCCTGCATGTGTGGACAAAGACCCATCATTTATATATTTCCTCCGTACTCCCAACAATTTTGAGATTTTGTTAAAACAGATTGTTTTAATAATACATTAGTGTGTTATAGTGCAGATAGTCCCAGGATGTATATAGGCCACGTTTATATACATTTTGGTTTCACCACAGTAGAAATTGAGCGTGTTAGACCTAGTCCCACATTTTCAGGGCAACATAATGTTTGGGCCACCAGCAAGTCATGTAAAATGATAGTAGTTTATGTTTTAGTAATTTAGTTTTGTTGCTATCTCTGCATTTCAATGACTGTTGAATCTGGTGATTCATAGGACAATCACCAGTTGCTGGGGTTGTCTTCTCTGGTGATGCTCTGCCTCCAGGCCTTGTATTGGCAGCCCTCTTTAGCTTATGCTTGATTTGGGGGGCTAGTCCCTCCGTCAAGTTTTCTCCTCCGCATATAAAAATAGGCAATGCTTCAATTGGGTTCAGAATTCAGGAATTTGGACTTGCCACTCAAGGAATTGACCATATTATTGCTTGATAAACACCTTTGTTGCTTTAGCATATGTTGTTTGGGATCATTGTCCTTGCTGTAAATTGAACCGACGGCCAATGGTTATTTTATGAGGCATTGGGCATGTTTGAACTTGATGCAGAGATAAGGTATCTATACACTTCAAAATCATTATGCTACTACAATCAGCATTCCTGTATCACATTGAAGATAAGTGAGCCAATATACCTTCAAAGCCCAACATGCACCCCACCACGTGTGTATCACAGATGAGAGGTGGTATGCTTTTGAATCTTGTCAGTTTCCTTCTTCTCTCATAGTTTGCTCTCTGCCATACACTGATGTAAATTCCATCTTCGTCTCATCGTCCACAAACCTTTTTTCAGAACTGTGGTTGCTCTTTAAGTAATTGTGCAAACTGTTAAACTGGCCACCTTAATTTTATTTGTGCTAACGCGGTTTGCATCTTGCAGTGTAGCCTCTGTATTTCTGTTCATGAAGTCTTCTGTGGACAGTGGTCATTGACAAATCCACAGCTGACTCCTGAAGAGTGTTTCTGATATGTTGGACAGATGTTTGGGGATTTTTCTTTATTAGAGAGAGAATTCTTCTGTCATCAGCTGTGGTCTTCCTTGGCCTGCCAGTCTCTTTGTGATTAGTAAGCTCACCAGTGCTCCCTTTCTTCTTGTTCTAAACAGTTCATTTTGGTAGGCATACGGTTTGGCATATGTCTCTAACAGTTTTATTCTTGTTTCACTGTCCCATAATGGCTTCTTTGACTTTCATTGGCACAACTTTGATCCTCATGTTGATAAACAGCAATAAAAGTTTCCAAATGTGATGGAAAGACTGGAGGAAAGATAAGGTGCAGAGAGCTCTCTTATACCTGCATTAAGGAGGCATTCAAACACCCCTGAGCAATTGCAAACACCTGTGAAGCCATGTGTCCCAAATGTTATGGTGCTCTGAAATGGGGGAATTATGTATAACCACAGCTGTAATTTCTACATGGTGAAATCAAAATGTATAAAAATACCCTTTAATAAAATATAACAATGTGTACTTTAACCACATGTGATTTTTTTTTCCTATCACAAATCTCAAATTGTGGAGTACAGAGGCAAATAAATAAATGATTGGTCTTTGTCCCAAACATTATTGAAGGCACTGTAGCTTGCAATGTCCACTCTTCATAGCCATATAATTTTGGATACCATTTATCCACATATCATACGCTGTCAATCTATTTATTTACTTTTAAGAATAGCAGACCTTTCTAGAATCTCATCTTCACGGATTTTTAGTCTCAACACCATTTGTTACTGCACTCATGGCAACATCTTTCTTCTTGTTATAGGTGTGGGAAACTTAATTTTAATTTAATTAGCCTACTTTCCACCACCCCCACCCTCCCCAACTCATTACCACCCAGTCATATTTTACATGTGCCTATATTTTTTATGTCTAGAGATTTGTTATTCTCTTTATAATCTTCTTATTATACATCCACGCTTATGAATCACAACATCCCACAAGGCTTAGATGGACTGTTAAACATCACACAGCCACCTCCCTCAACACAAAAGAGAATAAAGTAGAAAAGCAAAAATCTACAGCTTTTTGAACTATTATGACCAACACTTATGACCAACACTGACCAACCTATATATCCGCGAGACCAAGCGCAGACTGGGCAATCGTTTCGCTGAACACTCAGGATCAGCCCACCTTGGCTTAGATGATCTCCTGGATGTCAAACATTTAACTCCGTTTCCCATTCCCATACGGACCTTTCTGTCATGGGCCTCCTCCACTGTCAGATTGGAGCCACACCCAAATTGGAGGAACAGCACCTCATACTTTGCTTAGGCAGCTTACAACCCAGCGGTATACACATTGATTTCTGTAACTTTAAGCATTCCCTCTACCTCCCCCACCCACCATAGTCCCCCTATTAATTCCACGGTTCGCATTCTTGTATCCCATGCTTATCAGCTCTTCCCCAGCCAAGAATGGGCCATTATGAGCTCCACCCTTCCTTGGTCATATGTTGCTGGCCCCGAATTCTACTGGCCTTTTCCTACCTCTACTTCCCTACCCTCTAATTTCAGTCCGAAGAAGGGTTTCAACCCGACTCGTCACCCATTCTTTTTCTCCAGAGATGCTGCCTGACCTGCTGAGTTACTCCAACACATTGTCTACCTTCACCTTAAAATTCTTGATTAGAATGGGGGGAGGGGGAGAAAATAAATTCTACCAGAATATAAACTTTTTATATTTCGTACATGTTCTCTTCCAATTCATTAACATATAGCTTCCAATGAAACTGATATAAAATTATAATATAACAACCATCATGATGCCTGATACACATAAGAAGATCATAAAACACTTTCACATTGTTATTAGGACACCAAGTAGTTTGTTACAATGGCCTGGATCATCCACCAACAATCAAGGGAAAATAGAACCCTCTTGCTATACTCAGTGTTGTTCCTCACTGACAAGTAGTTTGACTCTACCTGCATAGTTTAACTCTTTGCAGCTACATTTCATATTTGCTTATGCTGACATAGTTATTTTTTTCTTTCTGCCGTTACTCCAGCCATTGTTTCAACAGATTGGAGATTAATAACTAGGTGGAATAATGGCTGTGGTAAAAGCAACCGTTGTAAGCATCAGGCTCAAAACTACACTACCTGATTGCATCTTTCACTGTATACCTTTCTGTGATTTCTTCTTTTCTTTCTCGTATATTTTGAATTGCTTTCATCTCTCCTCACTTCCTTGCTACGTCTCCTTTAATTGAAAGAAGGATAACAACATTAGTTCCTTTGCCAACACAAGACTTTGCTCACGCTTATGTTCGTTCCCTAACACAGTTCTTCCGTCACATTTCACATGTTTTCAAATGAATCTATGATGTGGATCATGTAACTTCTGTGCCCTTGGCTTCTAGATAGTTTTTCTGTTTATCCATACTCATTGCCTGGAACAACTTTTATGCACTTTTTTACAACTTACTGTCAGTGTTTAGATCTCCGGTCAATTGCATAAATAAAAAGCATAATGAGATCAGTTTCAGTCAGCTGCAGTGGAAATCATTTTTTTCCTCAATCATCAGTACCTAGAATCATAAGAATACTGTGCAAACAAATTCTGTTTGAATACCGATTCCAGGTACTGCATTGCTGTTAAATTGAAACTATACAGAATGAAGCTATGTGTCTCTACTGCTCTATGAGTCTGTTAGATGATAACACATAAAAATGGGGAAAGACATCTTTAGTAGTCTCTGTTTTTTATATTGTCACCCTCCACAACTATGACATTGGGAAGCACATTAACCCAGTAGAGTGATACAGAGGCTTGACATTAATCTCCTAAAGCAGGGAGGCATAAAAGTACATCTTGATTTGTTCACCAGCAGTAAATTTGAAGCTTGTTTACCTTATCAGGGTCAATTTATTTTGCACCAAGTTCAAGTACTTAAAGAAATAATCTTTGTATTTTTCTTCAATTACCTAGAATCTGTTTACAGCTCAAAATAAATGTAAATACACTTTATTTTTTAAATATTTATGCAATATAACCAAGCAGTCAAAATACCTTCTTGCTAGTTGTCTATATTTTCAGTACATTTTCAATCGACATACCAGACAGAGGCATTGGGATTAGCCACTGCTGTTCAAATTCCAAGCCAAATATGCGAGTTCCTTTTTTCTTTAATAAATGGGTCTCTGTGTCCATTAAAATTCTTTAAGTAAAAGTATGTTTTGGTGATGGTAATAAACATAATGGCCGTGAATTAAATAATAATTCACCACAAATCTGAAAACTCAGTTGCATGCAATAAAGCACTTGGAGATTGAAGGTATAGAGCAAATGGGACTAGTTTCGAAGGGGCATCTTGGTCGGCATGAATTAGGCCAAAGGGCCCGTTTCTGTACTGTAAAACTCTTACAGTTGGGGGCTATGGGTCAGTGGTAGAATATTACATTGGGGAAATGTGTTGCGTTGGGGGAATGGGTGAGTGGTGGAATCTTACATTGGGGAACGGGTTGCGTTGGGGACCAGGCCTCTCATGGAGGCCTGGTCCCCCCACCAGTGGTCAGAGTTTAAGAATAAGGGGTAGGCCATTTAGGACTAAGATGAGGAAACACTTTTTCATCCAGAGTGTTATGGATCTGTGGAATTTTCTACCATAGAAGATAGTGGAGGCCAATTCACTTGATATTTTCAAGATAGTTAGATACAGCTTTTAGGGCTAACAGAATCAAGGGATATGGGGAAAAAGCAGGATATTGATTTTGGATGATCAGCCACGATCATATTGAATGGCAGGGCTGTCTCGAAGGGCCGAATGGACTACTCCTTCCTGCACCTATTTTCTATGTTTCTATGTTTATCACTATGCCAGTATTATATCCTATTGGCCATCTTACCCTGGATCACATGTTATCTCACCTTCCAAACCAGTCTACAACGGTGTTGAAGAATTGAAATATTTTGCACTTTCACTTATTCCAGCTATAATAAGGCAGCTATGCAAATACAAACGCCAAAATAGTTCAGCAAAGTGGTCGCTGTGTCTTCACTGGGTCTCACCGATGTACATGAGCCCACATCGGGAACAAAGGATGCAGTAGATTAAGTTAGAAGAGGTGCATGTGAACCTTTGTCTTTATACTTTATTTGTATTGTAAAGACTCTGGGGGTCGCTGGATGGAGGCAAGGGAGGACATATAGGGACAGGTATTACATCTCCGGGGGAACGTACCTGGGCAGAGGGCATGCTCTGCTGAATGCGGAAAGGGGTGGAGATGGGAAGATGTGATTAGTGGTGGGATCACAAAGGAGGTGATGGAACTGTCAGAGGATAATGTATTGCATGTGGACTGTCGGGTGAAAGGAGGGGACCTGGGGAGCCCTATCCTTATTGGGTCCGGGGAGAAAGGGAGCGAGAGAATAAGTATGGAACACAGAAGAAACATGGGTGAGAATATGAACAGCTACGTTTTGTTCAATTTGGAATTTAGGAGAATGGATAAGGGCCGTAGCAATTTTGTGATGGTGAAGGAATGATGCTGAACAAAAGCCTGGAAACCATTTGGTTTAGTATTAATAACCAGCCAACATAAATAATTTATGCAAATTATATAGGATACAGGATCTCCCTGGATTACAGATGACTGACTTGTGGAAATCTGACTTTATACAAGATCCCCCATACATTTTTAACGCATTTTTCGAAACAATAACAAAAAAAAAAATTCTGTGTTCATTAATGACTGGATACAGTACATATTCTAATAGTTTAATTGTGGGTAGTGTTAAGGTGAATATTTAATGAAATTAATATATAACAATTGTACATAGAGCAATAAGTATGGGTTACTTTAATAAATGGACATTACTGACATGAAGAAGGGTACACAAAAGGCTGGAGAAACTCAGCGGGTGCAGCAGCATCTAAGGAGCGAAGGAGATAGGCGACGTTTCGGGTCGAGACCCTTCTTCAGACTGGTCAGGGATCAGGGGAATGAGAGATATAGACGGTGATGTGGAGAGATAAAGAACAATGAATGAAAGATATGCAAAAAAGTATTGATGATAAAGGGAACAAGCCATTGTAAGCTGTTTGTAGTGTGAAAATGAGAAGCTAGTGCGACTAGGGTGGGGAACAGATAGAGAGTGAGAGGGAATGCCAGGGCCCGAGGGCTGAGGGAGAGTTGGGAAGGGGAGGAGACAACAAGGGTTAACAGAATTGAGAAAATGCAATGTTCAAGCCCAGAGGATGCAGACTCCCCAAGCGGAAATACCTATTTAACACTGACATGAAGAATCTGGCTTATGGATAGTTCCAAGGAATCGAACCTTTACATAACCAGTTTGTGGCAAAGAAACAGGCTCAGTCAGTCAACAATGCTTTAGCTACACATAAACCTTCTCTCTTTCTACACCTAACTATATCAGCGAAGCCCTCTATCTCCTTCTTTCTTGTACTTCTCCAGCTGCCTCTTATCATTCGTTTTAACCTTATATTCACAAGAACCTCATTTACAGCACTCTTTAGATAAAGTATCTTTCAAATTCCCTACTGAATTTCTTGAGAACCATCATACACTCATGGTTTCTCCACATCAACCCTATCAATCCTTTATTCTGCACATGTTTATTAGGTCACCTCTAATGGCAAATAAAAATGGACCAAGACTGATTTTCTTTACCTAGCATGCACATTTTCATATTTCTGCTATCATGCTCGTAAACCCTTGCTGCACTTTTTCTGGTTTCTCCATACCCTTTTTTTATGGTGAACAGAGCGCTTGATTTTAAGTACAATAACCACGTCACATTCAGGTAAAGGGTGTATTAGTAATGCCATCCCTTTGTTGTTCTGCTGGTATCACCTACACCACCTGCAGTATCACTACACCTAGTATCACATCTTCCAAGTGATATTTTTCCCCAAACATTATATGTACTCAGTTTTACATGTTGTACTTTATTTGCCAATTATTCCTTTATTCTGTAAGTTCATTGATATCCTCCAGTAGTTTGTTGCGGCCCTCCTCAATATTGGCTGCCTCCCAATTTGAAATTACATTACTGATATCTACATTGTTTAGAATTTACATTAACAGTCTGTGGTCGAACAATAGGAACACATGCACAATTCAAGTCTGTGCTCATGGCACAACCAGCGATTATTGACAGAGTTAAAAGTAAAACTGGGTGCTTCCAATATCAATGATCCCCATGTCCTCCGAGGGGAACATCTTGTCAATAATCAAGTCTTTCAATCCCCCTGGAAGTCATTTTATATGGAAATAACTATTAATAGGAAAAGCTGAGAAAACAGCAGAATTTGGGACCCAAATGGTGAAAATTGCCCACAACCCACAAACGATTATCCTAATTTGGGGGGGGGGGGGGGGGGGTAAAATTAGTGAGGCAAATTATGTAATTGAAATAGGTCCAATTATGTTGAAAAGACACTAGCTTATCAGTAAAACAGATTATTCAAATGTTTAGAATATCTTTCTTTAAAAAAAGGCCCACTGATGCAATCTATTTAGTTCAACAAGCATTATGAACTTCAAAGACTTATGGCAATGGGGAATGCCTGAATTGAGATACATGGCAAAATCTGTCAAAGTGAGAATGGATAAATGACTGAAGAGGCATACTTTGCACACATGCATGTACGTATGGGCTCAGGGGAAGGGGGGAAGGATAAAGAGATATGGGAATAGCGCAAATGAATGTGAATAACCAATTTACTGGCATGGAGGTTAAACACCGTCAGCCTAGCTGAGTAAAACACTGTTTCCACTTTACAACAACTAATTATGTCAAAACATTACAGAACAAGTGGCCATTCAGCCTCTTGGGTCCATGACATCACCAATCAGCTTTTCCATTCTCCCATTCTATTTGCATAACATAGAAACATAGAAATTAGGTGCAGGAGCAGGCCATTCAGCCCTTCAAGCCTGCACCGCCATTCAATATGATCATGGCTGATCATCCAACTCAGTATCCTGTACCTGCTTTCTCTCCATACCCCCTGATCCCTTCAGCCACAAGGGCCACATCCAACTCCCTCTTAAATATGGCCAACGAACTGGCCTCAACTACCTTCTGTAGCAGAGAATTCCACAGAGTCACCACTCTCTGTGTGAAAAACGATTTTCTCATCTCCGTCCTAAAAGACTTCCCCCATATCCTTAAACTGTGACCCCTTGTCCTGGACTTCCCCAACATCGGGAACAATCTTCCTGCATCTAGCCTGTCCAACCCCTTAAGAATTTTGTAAGTCTCTATGAGATCACCCCTCAATCTTCTAAATTCCAGCGAATACAAGCCGAGTCTTTCTTCATATCCAGTCTTTCTTCATATGGAAGTCGTGCCATCCCAGGAATCAGTCTCTGTACTCCCTCTATGGCAAGAATGTCTTTCCTCAGATTAGGAGACCAAAACTGTACGCAATACTCCAGGTGTGGCCTCACCAAGACCCTGTACAACTGCAGTAGAACCTCCCTGCCCTTGTACTCAAATCCTTTTGCTATGAATGCCAACATACCATTCGCTTTCTTCACAGCCTGCTGCACCTGCATGCCTACTTTCAATGACTGGTGTACCATGACACCCAGGTCTCGCTGCATCTCCCCTTTTCTTAATCGGTCACCATTCAAATAATAGTCTACCTTCCTGTTTTTGCCACCAAAGTGGATAACCTCACATTTATCCACATTATACTGCATCTGCCATGCATTTGCCCACTCACCCAGTCTATCCAAGTCATCCTGCAGCCTCCTAGCATCCTCCTCACAGCTAACACTGCCCCCCAGCTTCGTGTCATCCGCAAACTTCGAGATGTTGCATTTAATTCCCTCGTCCAAATCATTAATGTATATTGTAAATAGCTGTGGTCCCAGCACTGAGCCTTGCGGCACCCCACTAGTCACCGTCTGCCATCCTGAAAAAGACCCGTTCACTCCTACTCTTTGCTTCCTGTCTGCCAGCCAGTTCTCTATCCACATCAATACTGAACCACCAATACCGTGTGCTTTAAGTTTGTATACCAATCTCTTGTGTGGGACCTTGTCGAAAGCCTTCTGAAAGTCCAGATATAACACATATAATACTGCTTCTCCCTTATCCACTCTACTAGTTACATCCTCAAAAAATTCAATAAGATTCGTCAGACATGATTTACCCTTCGTAAATCCATGCTGACTTTGTCCAATGATTTCACCACTTTCCAAATGCGCTGCTATCCCATCTTTAATAATTGGCTCTAGCAGTTTCCCCACTACCGATGTTAGACTAACTGGTCTGTAATTCCCCATTTTCTCTCTCCCTCCCTTTTTAAAAAGTGGGGTTACATTAGCTACCCTCCAATCCTCAGGAACTACTCCAGAATCTAAAGAGTTTTGAAAAATTATCACTAAGGCATCTGCTATTTCTGGGGCTACTTCCTTAAGTACCCTGGTATGCAGCCTATCTGGCCCTGGGGATTTATCGGCCTTTAATCCATTCAATTTACCTAACACCACTTTCCGGCTAACCTGGATTTCACTCATTTCCTCTATCGCATTTGACCCGTGATCCCCTGCTATTTCCGGCAAATTATTTATGTCTTCCTTAGTGAAGACAGAACGAAAGTAGTTATTCAATTGGTCTGCCATGTCCTTGTTCCCCATGATCAATTCACCCGTTTCTGACTGCAAGGGACCTACATTTGTTTTAACTAATCTTTTGCGCTTCACAGATCGATAAAAACTTTTGCAGTCAGTTTTTATGTTTCCTGCCAGTTTACTTTCATACTCCATTTTCCCTTTCCTAATTAAGCCCTTTGTCCTCCTCTGTTGGTCTCTGAATTTTTCCCAGTCCTCTGGTAGGCTGCTTTTTCTGGCTAATTTGTACGCTTCATCTTTTTCTTTGATACTATCTCTGATTTCCCTCGTTATCCACGGATGCGCCACCTTCCCCGATTTATTCTTTTGCCATACTGGGATGAACAATTGTTGTAGTTCATCCATGCGGTCTTTAAATGCCTTCCATTGCATATCCACCGTCAACCCTTCAAGAATCAATTGCCAGTCGATCTTGGCCAATTCACGTCTCATACCCTCAAAGTTACCTTTCTTTAAGTTCAGGACCCATGTTTCTGAATTAACAATGTCACTCTCCATCCTAATGAAGAACTCAACCATATTATGGTCACTCTTGCCCAAGGGGCCACGTACAACAAGGCTGCTAACTAACCCTTCCTCATTACTCAATATCCAGTCTAGAATAGCCTGTTCTCTCGTTGGTTCCTCCACATGTTGGTTTAGAAAACTATCCCGCATACATTCCAAGAAATCCTCTTCCTCAGCACCCCTGCCAATTTGATTCACCCAATCGATATGTAGATTGAAGTCATCCATTATAACGGTTTTACCTTCGTTGCACGCATTTCTAATTTCCTGTTTAATGCCATCCCCAACTCCACTACTACTGTTAGGTGGCCTGTACACAACACCCACTAGCGTTTTCTGCCCCTTAGTGTTTCGCAGCTCCACCCATATCGATTCCACATCCTCCAAGCTAATGTCATTCCTTTCTATTGCGTTAATCTCCGCTCTAACCAGCAACGCTACCCCACCTCCTTTTCCTCTCTGTCTATCCTTCCTGAATATTGAATATCCCTGGATGTTCAGCTCCCAGCCTTGGTCACCCTGGAGCCATGTCTCCGTGATCCCAACTATATCATAATTATTAATAGCTATCTGCACATTCAACTCATCCACCTTATCACGAATGCTCCTCGCATTGAGACACAAAGCCTTCAGGCTTGTTTTTACAACACTCTTGGCCCTTTTACAATTATGTTGAAAAGTGGCCCTTTTAGATTTTTGCCCTGGATTTGTTTTCCTGCCACTTTTTACCTTGCTACCTATTGCTCCTGTCTTAAAAGTGTCTTGCAAGTGTCTTAATTATCCTTCTCTTCCGTCCAAGACCAATTTTAGAATTTAGCAAACTGCAAATTTAGAAATTACACTTTTTAATCCAGACTACAAACTACGAGCATAAATTGCAAACAGTCCCAGCTTTAATTCTTATGGAACATACATAGTACTACTTTCCACTGCTATATACCCCAATTTTCTATTATATCTATTCCAAAACAATTTATCCCAGACTTTGCATTCTCTGACTTTATTAATGTCTAAAATGGTGTTTTTTTTGTTTTTTTTTAAAGTAGTCTACTGCCATACCACTGATTCCTGCAAACTTTTCAGAAATGTGATCACGTTAGTTGAGCAACATTTTCTTTTTCGAAGTCTGCACCAAATTACATGTGCAATTTCCCTGGAGATTTGCTTCTTATTCATCCATCAACTATGTGACTTAGAGAACAAACCTGGGAGCATTTCACACTACTTTCCCTCCCATTTCTAACCAAATGGACATCCTCCCCAACAGGTCAAAATATCCCTAGTCAGTACTGTTGCCTCACCATTATTTTATTTCCTTATCTTTTCTGAACACTTTGCATCCAAGGACACGTAGTATCCAGTCCTCACCATATTTAAGCTACATTTCTGTTACTGCCACAACATAATATTGCCACATAACTATTTGGATTTGCAGCTCACCTATCTTATTCAGTTTGCTCACTTATGCACGTATATTCAAAACAATAAGTTGCCTTGGTATTGCTCATGATATTATCCCTTGATGGGACTTTTCTGGCTTTACCTTGCACTAAACGATATTCCCTTATAATGTATCTATACACTGTAAGTGGCACAATTGTAATCATGTATTGTCTTTCTGCTGACTGGATAACACACAAAGGCTTTTCACTGTACCTCTGTACATGTGACAATAAACTAAACTGATATTTTATGGTCAGCAATCTGTAAACATAAAGATGTGCCCAAAGCTTTGTTTCTACTTATATATGTCGAAGCCCAATCCCCTGCAAATTTACTTAAATCCTAATGTTTAATTTTTCAACAGAAATTGTCACTTTTTAAAATAATCATAAATTTGACAAAATACACACCAATGTACTGAAATGTCAGTTCAGATTGATATTTTGTTTACGTTCAAAACAAATTGTATCCTATTGCCACTATTCAGCCATAAATAAAACACATGCGCTTGTAAGAATGACTTCAAACCAAAATACAATCCCGTCACATTTGCAGCCATCAAAAAAGGATCCTTAGGTGAGCTCAGAATCCACATTATGCAACTATAAGATCAGATGGTCCTATAGCAAACTAAATTCATGTATTGATTCAAATTAAAAAATTATGGTAGGCATTTAGCCCATCTTCAGTCAATATATAAAACTATATTTCATAAAGAATTGTTTAAACAAAATACGCCACATAACTACAAACAATTCAAGTTATACATTTTCAAATTTTATCTCCATGCAATTAAAACCGATGAGCAGAAATAAACCATACAACTATAAAGTAACTAAACATTGGCTGTGATACCTTTTGGGACTAAGATCATGAAACTAGTAAATAACTATCTTCCACTTTTGATGTTACCAGAAAAAAAGCCATTCCAAAAGAGCTTCAAGTGCAGGGAAAAAAACATCTCACTACAAAGAAAATTTAAGGTTTCCATTTGTTTGCAGATTCACATTTAATAATGTGTATTGCAAAATGCAGCATTGTTTACAGGCTTTAACCTCAGAAAATGTTTTCTCAACTGCTATTGTATAGAGTTCAAAAGTAATTTACCCGTTAAAATACAACCTGTTACATTAAAGAATTAATTTAATATTTCATCTAAAAAACAGGCAAAAAACAGAAAACCATATACCATACAACATTGTCAAAAAGTTGTTCTATGCTCTCACAGCAATGTGCATCTAATGATGTAGATAAGGAACCATGGGACTTGGGGTGAAAAGAAAAAAATGAGTGATATCTGATAAACAAAATTATGCATGCAGTAATGGGAACACACTACAGCATTTTAAGTCCATACATGACCTGCGTTAAAACACACTGCCTGCATCGGCTCTCAAAACATAATAAATGGCTCTCAGGTTCAATGAACAAAATGAAACATACGCAAATTCATACCTAGAACAAATCTGACTCACTCCCACGTCTTAATGGTTTGTTGTTACGTTACCATCCAAATATCGTTATGAATGGGTCGGAAATAAATTCAGATGCAGTGTTTTAGTTCGTGTATAGACAGTGAATGATGTTGGCATCACACAGAGATACATTGTGCAAAAATTGCAATAAGCTTTTTCAAAATCACGGAATTCAAGGAAACTCCAGGAATCCGAGGCAGAGAAACCTAACATGCCGTGCATCAACATCAGGACAAATGTCCACACAATGGAAAACGCAGACCCCAGTCTACAATTTAAACAACCCCGCCATCCATTCCACTGACTCAGAACCCGCTGCCGCGAACCCCAAGTCGGTGGCAAGCGCGAAGCCCCTGAAGGGGGCGGGCCCTACTTCTTCGTACACATCTCCCGCGGCCCCAGTACAAAACACAGCACCGATCCACTCACTCGTCTCCGTCCGGGCAGATCCCTGTCGTCTCGTCGTATTTGGTGCAATAGACGTCCGGGCTGTAGTTGAAGGTGCCGTCCCGCCTTCTGATGGGCCTCCGCCGTCGCTGGTTCAGGAAATGCCAGTGGAAGCAGGTGAAGGGCCTGTGCTGGGCGCACTTGTGTTGCAAGAAGAGCGGGCATTGCTCCGTGCGGAACTCCTTAAGGTATCTGCAAAATCAAGGGTGGCAGATTGGCAAGCGACTGGGACGGACGTGCAGGCTTGAGATGGGTCTGTGGGATGCGGAGAGGGGGGTGTGAGGACGGGCTTGTGGGCTGAGGCCTGGGCCTGGCGGGCGGGCGGGCGGGCGGGCGGGGGAGGGTCGCTACTCCGAAGCTAAATTAGCTGCCGTGAAATGAGATCTGCACTGCAGGTTTCCTGCCGTTGGGTCTTTTTTTTCCGCCACGGGCGGGTTGCAGGGCGTTCGGGGCGGTCGCGCTGCGGCGGGCCTCGGTACCTACGTGTAGTGAGACGGTTTCTCGGTCTGAGGAGAAGCGCTCGGCGCAGCTTTCGAAACCGACGGCATTTTTTAGTCAAAACAATGGAGTGCGCGTGCGCGGCGCGGAGCGCGCCGGGTAATTGGCGGGACGGTTCAAACGCCGGCCCCGGGGACACGTGGCTGGAGCCCGAGGGGGGGGGGACGGGACGGGCCAGGGCGGGGAGAGCCGGGGGGGGGCGGACGGGCCAGTGGGGGGGGGGGCCAGTGGCGGGGAGGCCCGGGGGGGACGGGCCAGTGGCGGGGAGGTGCGGGGGGACGGGGATGGCCAGTGGCGGGGAGGCCCGGGGGGGACGGGCCAGTGGCGGGACGGGGAGGAGACTAGTGGCGGGGAGGCCCGGGGACTGGACAGTGGCGGGGAGGCCCGGGAGAGACGGGCCAGTGGCGGGGAGGCCCGGGGGAGACGAGCCGGGGGGGGGGGGGGCAGTGGCGGGGAGGCCGGGGCGGGGAGAGCCGGGGGGGACGGCCAGTGGCGGGCAGAGCTGGGGGCGACGGGCCAGTGGAGGGGAGGCCCGGGGGAGACGGGTCAGTGGCGGGGACGGGTCAGTGGCGGGGGGGGGACGGGCCAGTGGCGGGGAGAGAGACTATGTGGGGTGGGGTCAGCGCTCAGGCAAGTGGCGGGGAGCGCCCGAGTAAATCACCGAGCAGGTCACCATTATCGCCTCGTATATCAAAATGTTTGATTATCCGTTTGTTCCGTTTTATAAGTCTGCAGTGCTGATGGTCATTAAATTGTCGTTGGAAAATAAGAGGATGCGGCTTTAAGCTGAACGAGGAAGTGGACTATGCCAATAACGTTTGTAGATACGAACTACAGATGCTGGTTATACACCGAAGATAGACGCAAAATGACACAATGAAGAGAAGGAATGGATGACGTTTCGGGTCTGAAACGTCACCCATTCCTTCTCTCCAGAGACGCTGCCGGTCCCTCTGAATTACTCCAGCATTTTGTGTCGATGACCGTAACATTTACTGGTTTACATTTCGCTAAATCGCGACAAATAACCACAGACTATGAAGGAGGTTTTGATTTTTCGCAGGTCGAACAAGAGTGCTGACGAAATAATAACGATATTATTAGGTTGAACCGATGTGATCGTGAAAGTGCAATTACTTTAAATAGAAAAATTTGAACTCCATAACACACAATATGCAAATTACTGGAGGAACTCGGTGAATCCGGCAGCTACCTGGAAAGGGAAGATAGACACAAAAAACTGGAGGAACTCAGCGGGTCAGCAGCATCTGCAGAAAATAAATATGTGACGTTTCGGGTCTAGATCCTTCTTCAGACTGGACAGGCGATGTTTCGGGTTCGGATCCTGTCTCCATATTACCGTGATGCTTGTGTGGGGCTTATGACTTAAGACAAACGTTGCAAATTTAATTGCGAACCACCGTCCGTATACATTGCACTCCCACATAACACGTGGAGTTGCTATTGTTGTGGTGACTCAACGCGCTGAGTCAGATTGTCAGCGAGCAGCTGAGAGAAAACGCTCGTAGCGCCTGAAGTGCTAGTTGCTCCTCAAACAACGCTGAGAGTTTCAGTGTCCATTGAACAGCTGAAGAGGCGGATATTTTATTTTAACATCTAAAGGGTCGACTTGCCTGAGGACAAAGCGAGTACTCGGGTCAGCCATTCCCAACAGCGTCAGCCGAGACGGCCGACTGCAGTCTCGGATTCAGGATAAAGTAATTGGTCAGCCCAAAGTACGGAATCAGTGGGTTTGTAGCAGCGCTGAGCGACACCGCTGCGCAGCAGTTAGCGCTCACACCTCTGTTTCAGCGAGTCCGTGTTCGATCCTGACCTCGGATGTTATCAATCTTCTCACTGTTATCAATGGATGTTAGCTGCGGAGTTACAAGGAACTGCCGATGCTGGAATCTTGAGCAAAAACAAAATGCTGGAGGAACCCAGCGGGTCAGGCAGCAGCTGTGGATGGAATGGATAGACGACGTTTCGGATCGGGACCCTTCCAGCAATATTTGATGACCGAAAATGTTGCACCTCCGTAACGGGGCATGGGCGGAGCTGTTTGAAGTAGTTTGACACCTTGCTGCAGTTCTGTAACCCATCAACTTCATGACCAAGCAAGTTCCTGAACATCCAACTAGAACGTATATTCCTAGAAATGCCGACGTTTCCGGTCCAGAATGTTCCCAGCAGCCACTCAACCTGAACCCTGAATCAACTTGCCCTGGGCCATTTACATAAAAGGTGCCCGTGCCTCACTGCTTGGTTAATGAACGAACTACTCGCAATCTGCTCTCATCTGTCTTGTAGCAAGCAACGCTGAATAGCATTGCTCACATTGGAGTGGTTCAAGGAAGTGTTTCGGAGTAGGGAGTCCAAAATGATGGTGAAGGAATAGCAACATATTTCCAAATCTGGATTAAGTGTTTTGGTGGGAAATTTACAGATGCCGATGGTCCCAAAACCTCCAGTTCAGGTTTGGGAGATACTGTTGGAGTTACTTTGGCGAGTAACGGAGGCACAGACTGCAATGATTAAATATATGAATTTGTAGACTAATGGGCGGAGTGCTGATCAATGGGTAGATTTGTCCTAGATAAAACTGTGCTCCTTAAGAATTGCTGGAGTGACACTCATGCAGGCAAGTGTAGTTTAAACCCTGTAGATGGTGTGGAGACTTTGGACAGCCAGGAGGTGAGTCATTCACATCAGGATACCCACTTACTCATAATCACCTCTTGGTCATGCCTCGCATTGTCAATGTGAGAATGTTACTTGTCGCATTTAGCTCATGCCTACCTGTTTTCTAGGGTTTGACGCAGTATTTGTGGCTGTCCCATTTAAGTTCCTGGTCAAAAGTGACCAAAGGTCATTAATGGAGTGAGACTTGCAATAATAATAATGTTCATTAATGATAGGAGAAAAATAGGCCATCCGGCCCATCAAGTCTACTCCACTATTCAATCATGGCTGATCTACCTTTCACTCTTAACCCCATTCTCCTGCTTTCACAGAATAATGTCTCAGAATAATCAAGCTAGGTAGTTCAATACGCTTTTGTCTCAGGCATTGATAGGCTGGGTTTATTTTCCCTGAAACAAAGGAGACAATAGCCTCCTGTTATTTACTTTGTTCAGGCCCCTCATTGTTTTATGTACAATCGACACTCACGTTAAAGTGTTTAGATAGTGGAAATTCTTCCTTATAGAATTCACAAATCACCAAAAAATTCTTGTATAGAGATTAAAAAATTGATTTTACAAAATTTACATGAACAATAGTAAATAAATGCAGACATGCTCCAGTGATATTGTTTCACGTTGCGGGGAATTGAGAAGCAGACACTTTTCGAGGATCACAATCACCCCATAAAGCAGGGTCGCTTGTACTTCCATCAGATCTCACCTCAGCTTCACTTCCCCACAGAATACTAGGGTCATATAGAAAATCATTAAGGGCACAGATAAGGTAACTAACGTCAGTCTTTTCCCCCAGGGCAGGGGAGTGTAAAACTAAAGGGCATAGGTTTAATGTGAGAGAGGAATGGTTTAAAAGGGACTTGGAGGGCACCTTTTTCATACACGGGATGGTGTGTAAATGAAACAACAGCCAAAGGAAGTGTTGGAGGTAGGTACAGTTTAAAATTAAGATGGGTACATGGAAGGAAAAGTTTGGAGGGATACGGGCCAGATTCGGGCAAGTGGGACTAGTTCCATGCTCGGCATGGATGAGTTGGTTCGAATGGACCGTTTGCAATATAATACCATAACTATAATAAATTTGTACATCTTGAATCAAGAATAAATTCACAGAAACTTTACAACACGGGAGACCTTTTGGGTCATTGTGTTTGTGCTGGTCAAAGGAGAGCTATCCAACCTCATCCCGTCCCCCAGCACTGGGTTCATACTCCTGCAGGTCATAGCTCTTGATGTACGCAGGTCATTTAAAAAATGCGCATTCATCTGCCCGACCACCATCTCAGTGGCTGATTTTACATTCCACCATCTTTAGTGGGGTTTTTTTTGAAGCAAAGAGTACATGACTTGCATGTTAAATCACAGTCCGTATTGCATTCCAAAGCAAGGAAATGCACCCATCAATCACCCTCTGAGAGTTCCTTGAGTACCTTTTGAAACGGGAAGTGTTCGGGTATGTCAGAAGCAAACCTGCAAATCCGCTCCACGAAAGGGAATGCATATTTGGGGGGGGGGGGGGGGGGGAAGGTGGGCAGCCACACGGATATAGTGAGGAGCACTGCAGCGCCAGAAAGAGCAAGTCAGGGGTAAGGTACTGCAGAGCCGACAAAAGAAATGGCTGGGACCTCCAGAAGAGTTGATCACACTGACTACAAATAACCATTTGAACGCCATTTGAAGCCACGTGTCCCAAGTGGAAAAGGAAAATCATCAACACTTTCCAATATTTGTGAAATTCTGCACGAAACAGATCTGAAAATAACACTGAGATTCCGACTTGCCTCTGACTGAAAGTTAGGATACGGATGCTCTGTAAATGTAGGAAATATTAGGAACGAACAGTTGGGAGTAAACTAATGGGACACATAGTCTTTAAGGCAAGCAACGAGACCCAAGACGGGCACGGTGAAAGTCGGCGTGAGGACATTGCAGCAGAAGACCGGTCTGTTTCAACAAACTAGTTTAGAACTACAAAATAAGGAGTAACTTTTCAATACCAGACAAATGTAAGTATTTGTCTGAGATTCCGAATGATACTTTTCATTAAAAAATCCGCTTGGAATCTGTTGGGATTGACAAAATCGACTGTTGGTGAAAAAATGCAACCAAAACCTTGACTGCAGCGAGGCTGATTGGGATCATGCAATATCCTTGAGGCAAGACGGCAGTAAAGACCAGAATATGATTAAGCCACCTGTTTAAAAGCACATGGAATCACAAACAAAATCTGATACTATGGAGCTCCTATAAAATTGGGAAAAGAAGGCATGGTATTATGGCAATGCAGCATTGGTATACATCAACAGTTGTAAATCACTTTGGTTTAAAGTCTGGTATAACAATTTCTCATTGCCTTTTGTGGGGATTTGATGGAGGCTGAGTTCAAAAAAAGGATTCGGAAAGATAGCAGATGTGAGGTCTGCAAAATAAAATTTCATAGAAGTGGTTGGCAGGAGTAGTACAAGAATGGAAAAGTCTGAAATGAATGAGTATGAGGATATATGGAGGTATGGAGAGCACACACATGAAACCCAAATGTTGGATAGAGAGCAACCATTTCACTGGGAATGCAGACTTCTGGAAATGTGATCTCAAAGACAACTGTGCCTATAATGTAAATTGATGAGTATGTGGATCAAGAAAAAAGTCTAATAGAAGTTCTACAGTGAAATGGAGCTGCAGATCTCCAAGAAGATCAGAGGAGACCAAGAAATGTATAATTTGTTTAATAGTCACCTTTGTGTACATAATTTATCTGGATGAAGTTACTACATTTTCTGCACAATCAAATAGAAGTCTAAAACATCCTCATTGTCGACAGTACATCCATGTTTTGTATTATTTGGAAACTTCATTATCCCCATACATTTACTTCCAAATATTATATATTGCAGAAAATGTCCAGTCATGTACTAATTTCCATGGGTAATATCATCTCAGTCATATTTTGTCTGATTTAGTCATCAGTGTGGTTGTGCAGAAAAGTATTTGATAAAGTTATCCGGGCAGGTATAACCCTACCTCCACAAATGCATGCTGCCTAGTCTTAATTAATCTTTGTCTTTCAGAATGAAGGCTTAGCCTTCAGAAGTTATTCCAGTAATTTGTCCATCAACACAATTAAACTAAGTGCCCTTTAACTACTTGGTTTATCTCATCCCTTTTTAAACAACAGTCCCGTGTTAGTGGGCCTAACAGAAAAATTGTAGTCAAAGCCTCCACAATTTTTCTCCTTTTCTTTGTTTAGTAGGTTAGCAAGTATTTCACCCAAGACTGATGAGGTAGCCAGTTTTGGACAATCTATACCTGATGCTTCCTCCCTTACTGTGTTTATGTCAACAATATTTAAAATACTTTCTCCTCAGCTGCATGATAAGCATTACCCCACTCCCCTCCCCTTCCCCTCTTTTTAAACACCATTGCAACATATTCATTTTACCTACATCCACTGCCTCTTCCTATCGGTAACACTTTTAGTCACCAATGGGTTCCAAAACTTCCCGAGTTATCCTCTTACACAATGTACCTAAAGCATCATTGGGTTTTATTTGTTTTACACTTTGGTGCTTATTAATGTGTCTGAATGAGTTTCGGTGATATTCATCTCTGAATCATTGGAAAGCACCATGCATACACTGGACCACACTTCATGTTATGTTCAGGCTGTAGTGAACTGAATTAATATGAGTAGATGAGGATAGCTACTCTAAGTACGTCTTGCTTGAAAGCTGCCTAATCCTGGCAACTTACCAGGTCCATAACAAAAGTGCTCTATTCCAGAGAAGTGGGTAAGCTTATTCCATTGAATTGCAAAAGTAATTTAAATCTATCATGGATTATAAATAAAGGATATTGCCTGTGGGTGAGATGCTGATATGTGCAGAGCAGATTAAATAATAAGATGGCCAGCTCGACTCCACCCAAAACATCACCCATTCGTTCTCTCCAGCAATGCTGCATGTCCCTCCGAGTTACTCCAGCATTTTATGTCTATGTTAGCTCTAGTTCAACAGACTGCTCCTAGGCCTGACCAGTGAATTAACTAAAGGCCTAGGCAGGGAATATGATATCCTTTGAGAGATGATAGATTTTGTTCAACATGGTCTCCTGTGTTTTCCTTTTGAAAAGTCAGCGGGGTTGCCCACCTACAACCAGTTCAGTGATTGTAATTCAGTTCAGATGCCTCGCATGATTGATATCTCCCCCCCCCCCCCCCCCCCCCATCTCATGGATTTTGATTTTGGGTCCATGCCTGAAACATCACCTACCCATATTCTCCAGAGACGCTGCCTGACCTGCTGAGTTACTCTAGTACGTTGAGTCCTTATTTGTAAACCAGCATCTGCAGCAGTATATTTGATCTGCAAGTCCTTGTTTCTAGATTTAACCAATTCTAGATTTTGTTTCAATATGTGGTAACTTTGAAGTAAAACTAGTTCTTTAACGTCAAATTATATTAAGGCCTGGACATCTTTTGGAGGGAGAGGGAAGTTTTTGTCCACTGCAACAATTCCTGAATTTGTCCGAACAAGGGTCTCGACCCGAATCGTCAGCAATTCCTGCTCTCCAGAGGTGCTGCCTGCCTCGCTAAGTTACTCCAGCATTTTGTGTTTATCTTCCTGTATTTGTCATCAATGTGAGAGTGAGACATTGAGGGGGCGGGGCCAGGGTTGTTTATTGTTACATTACAATTGACTTGGCCAATGGCCTGCAAGGAACAACGCGACGGAACGTTGGCCCGGGAGTGACGTCAGGCGGGATATAAGTACCTGCAGTAGCGAGCGCCCGCGGTGAGGATCTGCAAACACGGTGCGGTTCTTTGTAAACAAGACATCTACAATGCTAGTATTTTTAACCTCTTTTTCCGCCCTCGTGCTATTTTGTTCGCTTTGTTTTGCCAGTGAATTGTGTTTATTCCGCGTTATTTCTGATCCGGGCGGTTATCCGGCCGAAAAAGAAATAAACAATTAGGCATTGTGTGCTGCCCTCATTAATTGTGCCAGGAGATAAACTATGGTACTGGACTCCCGAGATGGTTGCTCGGTCGGTTGGACTGGGCTAGACAGCCGCCATTCCATTGTGAAAATCCTGGTCGGTGAGAGTGTTCCCTTTTGGGAGCCACAGCGCCGCCACTAAGTGCCGGAAGGGCGGGAATACGAGTGAGTGAGTAAGGAAGGGAGGGGGTAGCAAGAGACAAAGTGCCGTGGAGATTGGCGGTATAAAGTGGAACATCGTCATGTCTAATCGTTCTCTCCGTTCTACAGATCCTATGATCGGAGATGGCTCGTACTAAGCAGACGGCCCGTAAATCGACCGGCGGCAAAGCGCCAAGGAAGCAACTGGCTACGAAGGCGGCCAGGAAAAGCGCACCGTCCACCGGCGGAGTGAAGAAGCCTCATCGTTATAGGTGAGTTGGCCTCCGACTTGTGTTGCCTCTCTTGCTGTAATGGAGGAATTCCCAGCTGGCAGATCCCTCCTCTCGTCATTCTGCGCTAACTTTTATTTCCTCCATCCTCTTACATAGTTTGAACTGAGCTCGTTACAGTTGTTTTAAGAGTTAACGTGGTTTCCCTCCGGGAAGAATGCATTATTCTTTTGCTGCAAGAGCCAAATTGACAATCGGATCGCTCACGTAAATGTAGCAATCCCAAACTTCACGAGACGTCGAGTGGAGTGCCATCAGTCTGGAGACGCAGCCTGCAGAAATTGTACTGTGAAAGTAGTATCTGAAACATTGTTACTTGAACAAGCAGAGCGATTTAACAGCATTTGTGGAGAGGGAAACAGTTACGTTTCAGGTTGCTGATCTTTTATCAAAAATGTGGAGAAGATTAAAAGTTCACAAAATGCTGGAGTATGGGAGTGGGCCCGGCAGTGTCTCTGGAGAAGAAGGATAATGAGATTAACGTTGCAGTAAAGGGGCTGTCCCACTTGGACGACCTAATTGGCGAGTTTAGAAGAGTGAAATTATGACGTGGTGAAGACCTCCTTTGACTATGTAGAAGACTAGCTACGACTAACTGGGAAAATTGGCACCGAATAGTGGAGAGTGAAGACTATCTCATTTGACCACCCTTCGACTGATGAAAATTATCTACGACTACCTTAGACTACCCTCAATTACCTAGACTAACATGCCGACCTACTACGACTAAACCAACAAGTAAAATAAGTATAGTTTTTTTCCATGGAGACCTTTTTTTACTTGCGGGCATTTTTTTAACATATTGAAAAAACCGCCGCGACCTAGCTGAGGCCTCGAGTACGCGGAGACCACTCTCGAGCATGTAGGAGAGTTATGAAGACCTCGTGATGACCATGCTGCGAGTATGAGTCAAGGGTAAACTCGCCAGAACATGCGGATTAAGTCGCCCAAGTGGGACAGGCCCTTCAAGAGTGGGGGGATGATGGGATGGTCTGTGATAAAGTATAGACCGTGAGAGGGGAATGACACCAGTGGCAGTGGTGTGGGCTGAAAAGGGGAAAGGCATATCTGATGGGAAATGTTGATGAAAGAAGGAGATTGATTAAAAGTGGATTTGCTAATAATGAGAGAGCAAAGAAAAATCGAGACACAAATGGCAGATGTAATTTTCAGGAGAAAGCAAAGTGCTGGAAGAACTCAGCAGATAAAGCTGCATCTGGTAAAATTGGACAGACAATGTTTTGGGTCCTTAGCCTTCTCAGATGCTGCCTGACCTTTTTGTGCTTTGCTCGAGATTCAAGCATCTGCAGTTCCTTCAGTTTCCATGGAATGGTGTTCCTTGAGCTTATAATGAGCTTTTTTCAAAGTCATAGAGGTCAGTATGGGAGTGGGATAGGATATTAAAATGACTCTTATTAGGCAGAGAATGACTTGTTCTATTCTGGGCCTTGATGTTTGGAGTTTCCAATTGGAGAATGCTATGTTTGTAATTGGTTAGCTCTTGGGTGATCTAATCATTCTCGTCAAATGAGCCTTGGTATTTCCTGATAGAGCAGCAAAGTGCTTTTTGTAGATGTTAACCATGTGGATTTCAAGGCTGTTTAGGCTCTAGATATTTAATTGTTCCTATTGCAAGATGTTGTCTGAGAAAACTTTCATTTTGGGGGTCATTGAGATCACTGGCATTGCTTTCTCTTTAGACTTTAGAGATACCGTGCGGAAACATGCCTTTTGACCGACCGAGTCCGTGCTGACCAGCTGTCGCTTCATAGATTAACACTATCCTACACACTAGGGACAATTTACAAATGTTCCAAAGCCAACTAATAAACAAGTCTGTACTTCTTTGGCGAGTGGGAGAAAATCAGCACTCTGAGAAAACCCACGCATTCACAGGGAATACGTACAAACTCCACACAGACAGCATCCGTGGTCAGGATCGAAATGGGTCTCTGATGCTGTAGGGCAGCAGCTCAACTGCTACGCCACTGCTCTTGTTGCTGATGTTTGAGAACTAAACTGGTACATAGATCAGGTGAATAAGCGAGTTCAGTATTCCGACTGCGCATGCCCAGGTCATAGGTCACAAGCGAAAAACATTCACGGCAGGCGTGCTGCGACAAAGACACAGACCTGCGCCTCATCCGCAGCCAGGGTCTCCGGTGCTGCAATCGCTGCCGAACTGTCACTGGACTATACACCGCCCCACCCCGGTCCAGGGTTGACCAGAGACGTCGGGAGTCAGGCGGGAGCGGCGCCCACAGCCACCGTGGAGAAGCAGTGCTAATTCCAGCTCAACTCTGCCTGTTAACCTACCAACCCTGTAAGGACTTGTGTGAATGACGGCCCAGGTTTACAGCCAGCACGGAGAAGCAGCGCTAACTCCACAGCTCTGGGCTGGTGTCCCGTCAGGCAGGGCTGTAGGTTAACCCAGTGTGACAGGCAGAGTTGAGCTGGATTTAGCGCTGCTTCTCCGCGCTGCCTGTAAGCCTGGGCCATCGTTCCCGTAAGTCCAGGACCTGCCGAAAGTTTTTATCGCTTGTGATCTTTGACAAATCCCATGATTTCTTGCGTTTTTCGGAATACCGAACTCACTTATTAGATTCTTGTTTGTTCAGTAATTCGCTTATTCATCTGTTCTTGTTTGTCCAGGTGATCTTGACCTATCTATTTTCTCCTGAGATGCTACCCGAGGTATTCCAGCATTTTGTGTCTAAGCTGTCTTAAGAGTTTGTGTTGTTAGCAAGTATCTTATGGGTGCTGTGGTTTCTCTCTGGTATTGGAGAAAAGTGAGCGGAGACTTTTGCCTGACGTGACTGGTTTTAGTAAATAGAAAATGTGTGTTTGTACTTGAGTAATGTTTGTCTCAACATAATTAGGCCAGGCACAGTTGCTCTCCGAGAAATTCGGCGATACCAGAAGTCTACTGAGTTGCTTATACGTAAACTACCGTTCCAGCGTCTGGTGAGGGAGATTGCCCAGGACTTCAAAACTGATTTGAGGTTTCAGAGTGCTGCAATTGGAGCTTTGCAGGTATGTATCCACTACTCAAAACTTCAAACCTGGTAATCCTGTCAGCATATGCGACTGAGGGCTCAACTATCTAATAACCTGTGGCTAAACCATACCTTGACTCGTTTGGCTGTGAATTCCCCATTGCCCCATAATTTAATTTTTTTATGGTTCTGCTTATCAGATGGACAATATGTTTAGTGTATACTTGAATGTAGCATACTGTATTAGTTTCCAATGTATCACTTCAATTTTGAATGTGTTTTAAGGTGGACAACCATATTAAGATGCTGCTGGTTGCCATCATAGGAAATTAGTGATGCCTTGGGTTCCCAAATGCTTACCCATTTCTTTTGGAAAATGTAATACCAGTTTTGGAGATTTCTTTGAACTATATTAAGTGTATTTTTAATCCTGTTCTTGAGCAAATTGAATACCTTGGCTCAAACCTGCCCTATATCTTTGTTCGTTTGCTTTGATAATTTTCAGGGACATGGTGTGGAAATAATTATATTTAACAACTAGGCCCATTGCATGTGAAGAGAAAATAATCTTGCCACATAATATGTTATGAGACTTTGATCTCATTAGAAATGATCAAGTGTAGATCTGTAGCGAGGAGTCTATAAAGGAAATAATGTTAAACTTTTTTAAATGAAAGATTAACTCTGTTGCAGGAAGCCAGTGAGGCCTACTTGGTTGGCTTATTTGAAGACACCAATTTGTGTGCCATTCATGCTAAAAGAGTGACCATCATGCCCAAAGACATTCAGCTGGCCCGGCGCATCAGAGGAGAGCGTGCTTGAAACATTTGTACGTTGAGATTTTCTCAAAGTTAATTGTATTTTGAAATTAATATTTTAAAAGGCCCATTCTTGAAACAATTTTGGACTGCAGTCTTGGCCTCTGGTGAAGACTGGGCCATCTTTCATTTTTTTTTTTTTTTTTTTTTTTTAGTATTGATAATAATTTTCAATGTGTAAGTAGCAGATCATTTTGTAAACATTCTTTGACTCTTGGCTCAGGTTTTAAAATAAAACGTTTTGTATCTTTAGCCTGTGACTTTAATATACACACATTGTGAGTGGGAACTGTCGTGTATTGCAACTTTTAATTTGGGGGGGGGGGTCACTCAGAATTTGAATAAATGCAGATTTTTTGGAGTGTGGATCTCGAATTGTTACATATTTTGTGTCGATGGTGCTGTTGTGTTCATAAGTTCCTGGAGCAGAATTAGGCCAATCAGCCCATCGTCGACTGCCATTTCTTTTCCTCTCAACCCCATTCTTTTGCCTTTACCCCAAAATCCCCTGACACGCTTACTAATCAAGAATCTGTCAAACTCTGCCTTAAAAATGTCCATTGACTTGGCCTCTGCAGCCGTCTGCGGTAATGAATTTCAACGATTGAACACCCTCTGACTAAAGAAATTCCTTCTCATCTTTCTACCATTGGTAAAGTTCCAGGATCTAAATCCAAAAGCAATGAAAGAACAGCAATATTTTTAAGCCAGGCAGGTGTGCGATCTGGAGACAAACCTACATCTGTTGGTATGGTTAAATGCAGGTTCATGTTTTGAAATAATTGCAGTGCATTTGTCTGGGTCACAGCATGCAGGGCTGCCAACTCTCACGCTTTGAGCGTGAGAATCATGCATTTGAAGAAACTCTCACGCTGATCAGAAATTTCTCACGCTCTGTGGTGAGAAATTCTGTGATCAATGAAAATGTCAAAACTCAGATAAACTGCATGGTCCGCGGGTGTTGGAGAGCCGGGGCTGAGGGAGGGATGGAAGCAGATGTAGCGGCGGGAACAGATGCGGACGGAAAGCCGGGGCTGCGGTGTTCTTGATAATTCCGCGAACCTTAGTTTCTCATTGCCTCACACAGAATACCTACTACACCAGGCCACTGGGAACCCACTACTTACACATTTAATTTCCAATTCCTCACCTCATCTTCTCCTTTCTTTTTCACTCGCTGAGAAATTTCTGTTGATCAGCATAAAATTTCCAAACTCATATCAAACTGCATGGGCCCAATGGGAGTATTTCTCTGGAAGCAGACGCAGGCAGACGACGGAGACCTTTCTTAGGGAGCGGCGCAGCGAGTGTTCATGTTCTCCTTCCCCATAAAACAAACAAGCATACCTTGTCGGAGTCCCAAACCCCCCACCAAACCCCCAAAATAATAATAAACTATGCCATCACTCACTGATGTTACCAGGCCATACAGGAGAAACAGCAGTGTGTAGAGAGGTCTGTATGTTTTTCCCCTGACGGCCCCGATCTCATGGGAGGGCGTCAGGACCTTAGTGTTGCATACCTCGCCGCCGCTGCGGCAGCGTAACGCGCGAGTTAGAGTGCTTCTCTGCTCCGATGGGGACAGGACTCTTCAGGCCAAAGGGAGGTGGGATGATACAGAGGGGGGGGGTGAATGGGGAGCCAGAGGAGAGAAGAAGTGATGACGGGGAGGATGAGTGAGGGGGGACGAGGAAAAGGGGTAAAAGAGGATGAAGAGTGATCGCAACGGAGACTGGGGGGGGGGGGGTAAGAGGGAGATGGGGGGAGTAATGCACAAAAGAGGGGATAGGCACAAGAACAGAGAGAGCAGGACAAGGTAGCTGGAGTGAGTAAGGGAGGAGAGGCGATTAGTAGCAGCTGGCCGCGAGATTGTGTGCGCATCTTACAGACCATGCACTGAGCGTGAGAATCATACGCATTTTCATCCTAAATTCTCACGCTGATCACAGAACACGTTTGCTCACGCTGTTCGTGTGAGTGAGTTCTGTGGTTCAACGAAAATTTCACAACTCATATCAACTGCATGGGCCATTAGAGTTGGAAGCAGAAGCAGCGACGGAGACAGGGAACGGGGCTAGCGAGTGTTTGCCGGGCTGGCGAGTCGCTCACTGCAGCTCTGGCCATGGACCAGCGCAAGGCGTCGGAAGCGTTGCGCTGCTGCTGTGAGAGTCTCTGCCAAATTCGCCCAGGTGACCGGCATGGATCAGGCTGCGGCTTGGTGCATCCTGGAGGACAACCAGTGGATGCTGGAAGCAAGTACCAGGCACTGGGTAGAAACGTTGGAAGATGGTGGACTTCAAATGGGGGTGGTTGGAGAAAGCATCCTGCTTGCATACTAGATTTTCACTTACTGTAACTGAAGGAAAAATGTTCCTGATGTTGGGGTAGGTCAGAACCAGGGGGACACAGTTTAAGAATAAAGGGGGGGGGGGGCAGTTAGGACTGAGATGAGGACAAACATTCTTCACACAGAGAGTTGTGAATCTGGAATTCTCTGCCATAGAAGGCAGTGCATGCCAACTCACTGGATGTTTTCAAGAGAGTTATATTTAGCTCACAAAATCAAGGGATATGGGGGAAAAAACAGGAATGGGGTACTGATTCTAGATGAATAACCATGATCATATTGAATAGCAGTGCTGGCTCGAAGGGCCGATGGCCTATTCCTGCACCTATTTTCTACGTTTCTATGCTTGAGTATATGGCAATAAAACTCGATCACTTGATTTTGAAGTATTCATGCATGGTGGAGGTATAATGTGGTCATAGAGTGATACAGTGTGAAAACAGGCCCTTCAGTGCAATTTGCCCACATGTCCCAGCTACGCTACCTGCTTTTGGTCCATACCTCCAAACCTGTCATTTCCTGTATCAGTCGGTTTCTTAAATGTTGGGATGGGCCTTTGGCAGCTTGTTCCAAACACCCACCACCCTTTGTGTGGATAAAGCTACCTCTTAAAAATACTTCATACAAAAAACAGTGAAATCATACTTCTACAATGCACTAAAACATGATTTTAATACATCAAATTTCAAAAAGTTCTTACCCTGGGTGGGGGACACACCCTTCTTCCACACCCTCTCCCCACTTGATTGCTCCACTCCCTCACCGGGTACCCCAAAGGCCAGTGATCAGTGATCGCTCAGCCTCCCCGCTTTCAAAAACGCTCCGCCGCCCCTGGTTCAGATGCCAAGATGTGAGCGGGGAACTGAGGCCAGTTGTCCATGATGTTTGGATCCCAATGCTCAGCGCTTCATGTTTCGGAGTTGGTTAATGTTATTGATTTGTAATTAGCCTGATGACTTCAGGACAGTTTGTTACGAAAATGAAATAAATTGTATCAGAATACTTATACAGCTGAGTGAGTATAATTTTATGGATGGGAATTGTGTTCAACCAATTGATGACTTCTTTAACAAAGTGACTAGCATGTTAGAAGTTAACAAGGAAGCCAATGAATGTCGCAAATTTTGTTATCCATAATTTGGTCTGTGAAGTGCCCCATAAAGGATTACTACATTAGCTAAGTACCTGTGGACTTGAACGCAATCGGTTAAGTCCAGGGGGTCAGATATGGGGCTTTATGGGGCCAGAGATATTGTCAGTGCAAAGGGGCTAGGAGCAAGGCCAAGTGTGCATCCAGAGTCAAGGTCTGGAATAGTACAAGGTGTGCAGTCAAAGCTGGGACCAGGGGGTGTGTTCAGCACTGGGAATCCAAGCAGGTAAGCAGCTATGATCAGGGTAGAATAGGGGGCCAGGTGTAGAACTGGACTCAGGGACAGGAATGAGAGAAGGTGTGCAACTGGAGTCAGGGCCAGGAGTACCAGGTGTGCAGTGAGACCCAGGTTGCCCAACATGGGCCAAGTGTTTGATTATAATCTGATTTCCATATGTGAATACACTAAGATCATTCATGTGCTGCACGTATGGATCAGAGCCTGGGCTCTACTGTGGAATGTAATTAGGAATGTAATTTACTCTAACCTTATTCATAGCAAATCCAATTTAAAGCATATATATTGCATTCAAGTACAAGTTAAAAGATTCGCAATTTCTCACTCCCAACTCTCACCCAATGTTGGCAGCCCTGCAGCATGTGTCAGTCCATATATCCAACTGAAAGATTGGTCCTTTTGGCTGAACAAAATGCAAGCCCTTTTGTATTTTTAGCTTTTTTTTATAAATTAGTTAATTTGACTTTATTTGCAGTAGTATACTTGTATTTGTATGTTCTGTGTCTTCCTCCCCCATTCTGATCACTACATTTTTCCTAACCTAAACCTCTTGCTGTAGCTGTGCCAAGACAATAGTCCCATCCGGATTTGGGTACAGCTGATCATGCCAGAACAGCACCCTTCTGTTGTCCACCGGTGACCCACAAACTGTAATCCGCTTCTCCCACACCCGCTCAAATCTGATTTGACTTGAAGACAATTTTCTCATGGTTTTGTTAGTAATTCAGAAGTCATCTTTGTGATTTTGCTTGCTAGCTGCTAATACCCCCTCAGCAAAATATGTTGGTCCTATCTGTTATGTGCAGCAATATGGATAATAACAGCAATTAATCTCTTATCATTCTTCAGCCCCTTTGTAGATGTTCTTAACCCGCGGACCAGTCAGACAAGTCTCTGAGCCTCTTGCTCATAGTTGGAGCAAACAGGATCGAGTTCCTGAATGACACTGTGATCCCCTTACCAACCACAATGGTTTGCAGTCCCCAACATTTTAGAAAGTGCCAGTCAAGAAATATTGTGTAATGCAAATTCACCCTTTCAAATTCCAAGCAAGTCTGCAAGTAAGTGATGTTTAAGAAAGAACTGCAGATGCTAGAAAAATTCAAGGTAGACAAAAATGAAGGTAGAAACTCAGCGGGTGAGGCAAGTAAGTAATGTAATCTGCAGAGGTATATATAAGCTACAAATTTTACTCCAATAAACATGGATTTTTATTATACTACTGCCTTGGCCTTTGAAAATGCATAATTCCGTGAGACATTATGGTTTGAAACCAATTTTAAAAGGCCAATAACTGAAAATGCTATACTTTGTTTAAGCCTAGATTTTGTGTTGGTCTGGAAAATCAGCCATTTGAAAGCCCATTATCAGACAACGCAGTCATGTTTTTTTTTATTCTGGAAACACGCGCATACTAAATCTCAAGGTACAACCTTATACATGGGAACATGGTACTATGAGAACCTAAAATTAGAAAAATGTTGAAGGGCAATATACTAAGTAATAAAAAGTGCCTCAGTTAGTTTAAGGCAATACCAGGAACAACAAAAATACCAAAACTATTTTCAAATTCTTGTTCTCAAAAATATGTTTGCAGAAATACTTAAGTTATAAACAATCAAGAAAAAATATCAAACGAAAGTTATGTTCTTTACATTTATTACAGTATTTATACCTGTACAGATTGAAAACGAAAAAGAACCAATGATTCCGTTTGTTTTGCCTGATCAGGACTGCTTCACACAACTCGTGTGTACTGCAATCCACATTTATGGTGTAGCAAGATTGATTTTATTAGTTTCAATTCCACTTTTGGCAACATTTTGAGTACAGTACTTCAATTAAGGAAAAGTAGTGGTGAGAAGCATTAGCACTGCATTATGAACAATATTGCAATTACAGATAAAGTCAGCTTCAGATCAGAGATGATCCTATCGTTTAGATTTACCACATATTGTTAAAGGACAATATTCAAGAGAAGGACCCTCAGCAGCTTGTCTCCTCTGTAGCCCCTCCCCTCCAACCACTCCCCTCCCCGCGCCGCCCTCTCACTCCTACTTTTTTCTCTACTCTTCCATGTCTCTCCTCTCTCTTTCGTATCTTTGTCAGGCACACTCTACAACATCTTTCATCATCCTCGATGCCCTTAAGGCCTATTTGAAACTAGTGCCCCAAATTTATGTTGATTATTTTCCGTTTCTTCTCCCCCGTCTCTTTTCTCCAAAATAATCCCCTTGTTTCCTTGGACAGAATGAAATTCAGTTCCTTATAGACAAAGGAAACCTCTCCAGACTAATCAAATTATAAATACATTTTATCAATTGAAAATGTTTAGATAGGACGTACCGCTGCCTGCCCAATACGTAACCTACCATTACCGAACAAACACGTGTTGTTCTTTTCAAATTAGCCAGCCAGCGAGAAGATGAAGCGATGAACTGTGGTTACTGAAAATGAATGTAATTTTGATGATGCAATGGCTACACAGTACAAGAGTTGACCAAGCACAGAACAATGATCAAATATGAACTCGTGATGTGGAAGGATCAGGAATTATCAATGCCGATCAGCAGAAGAGCTTTGAGCTGTGCCATTGTGTGTGACAATAGTCAGAATCATCGCATACACTGACGAACAAGACTTGAACATTCTCTGTTGGAATAAAGTCTCAGATGCAGTGAAGTCTCATACATCCTTTCAAATTATGTTTCCGAAGGAATCATGAAAACTCAAATGGAGGATTTCCACCAACCAAATTTCAACCTCAACAGAATTAAGTGTGAAGTTTTAAATGATCTGTGGATACAGGAAACCAAAGGCCAGAAAATGCTGGAAATCACTCAGGTGGTCAGGCAGCACCCGAAGAGAGAGATAAAATAAAGTTAATAAAACGTATAATGCGATCGAAAGGCCCCTTTATCTGCAGAATCGGGAAACGTTTAGAAGTTTAAACAATGCTCTAAAGCTGCAATGAAAAGGAATCTCCATTCAACTCATACTCTCTGGCCTCCACATATTTGGTCTCTATTGCAGATGTTTTAAAGGCAAAGGTCAAAAACAAGTGTTCTTATAGAACAGAACCATGGGTTTACTGTTTCTTCTGGGTGCATTGCAGCCTTCAAAAATTCGCGCAAGAGTTAGTCAGGCCATTTCGTGCGCTTTGTATCTTTTACTTACTCTCCCCTTGTACTGGTGGTAATTTTGTATTTTATTTTTCCCTTGCTTTTTGCCTCCCGACGCACCTTTTGTAGCTTGCAAATCTTTCTCACTCTTTCAACAGCACCAGCCATACTGGTATCATTCAACTCTTCCCCTTAGGTTGGCTATACACATATCAATACCTTTCCTTTATTAATTTTCCCTGTCTCCTCCCATCTCTGCAATCGTAAAATGGTTTATTTCTATCTTTGTTCCATTCTAAGGAAAGGCCGTTGATTTGAAATTGTGTATACAATTCTGACTCCATAGGTGCTGTCTGACCAGTTGGGTATTTCCAGTATTGCCCATTTTTATTTCAGATTTGCAACCTCGTGCAGTATTTGCTTCAAGGAACGGGCAGTTTCATCAAATGAATTTTACTACCTTTTAAAAAAAGACAACAATGCCTAATTGTGGGCAAGCTACCATCCTCTTCATTTCATTACGTTTTTTCTTTGGTTTCTTGGCATCTTACTTTCTGCTCAGCCTCCGGACCTCGTATGAGAATCAGGAAATGGTTCCTCACTCCAAAGCTGATCCCATGATTTTATTATCACTTCAGTTTCTTACAGAGACCTAAAGATGCACCTCGGAAGACTACAAAAGCATTGCCGCTAGACTGAAGGGGAAGACCTTCCACCAAGGTTTTTGATTTGATGACCACACACACAGTTGTGTGGCTTTCTCTCACAGACCAGCAGAGGCTGCTTTGCCTTACTGGTGCTAAATCGTATGGGTACTATCTTCTTCCATCTTCACAATATTCCTTAAGTGGTGATTTTTTGGTCATGTGGAGCTGTAGAGAAGAAAAGCTCTTGTCGAATTGTATTGTCCTACAAAGGAAAACAAAAAAGTTTTGAGTCACGCCATTTATTCTGCAGATTCCTAGCCCATGCTAGTATACACATAAGTCAAGTGAAGTCAATTTTATTTCTAATAGCCACATTGAAAATACAACTTCTTCGTTGACCCAAAAGTGCTTTATATCATGTGCAGGTAAACTAACATGCTTACTATACAATGGTACACAGATCTAACAATACACTACATACATTTAGTAAACAACACGCGCTCCCTCCCCCCCTTTCAGAAGGTCCTCAAGAAATGCTTGTGGGTAGGGAAATAGGTTTTTAAAGTCCAAGACTTAAAGGAGTCAATGGAGGGTGGCAGTTCTGATGAGAAGTGGATGCCTGTTCCACACTAGTCTATTGCTGCAACACCGTGGCAAAAGCATACATTTGTTATTTCTTGTCTCCCTACAGAGATGTTCCATATCCAGTACCCATCTGTTAGACCAGATGTTAATGTCTCTTACATCTCAAACTCAGAAACAGCAGATGCATCCTAATTGCACAATATCCCCCCCAATCCCCAAAAAAAAAAAATAGACTCCCCACAAACTGCTCTTGGAGTAACCTTAGCAGGCAGGTCAGTACAAAGCAAATCAGACCATCTCTGACCCCCCTTTTGGCAATATGGATCAGATGCGTTTTTGTTGTGAACCCGTAAGACTGAATTTATTGTGGGGCCACTCAGAGAGAACAGTTGCAAGAGGAGGTGGAGACATCAAATCCTATCCTAGGCAAGATAGACACCCCTATGTGCAAGTCAAGTGGGGGTTTACCCTTTTTTCCACAATTGGCAGGAAGATTGAAGCAAAGGCTCAAGAAATTGGAAAAGAAACAATATAGATATGAAATGGTTAAAGCCATATAGAGAGGCCCCATAAAAGCTGGGCGAGTGGACAAGAAGGAAAAAGGGCGCGAGAAATGGTAAACACATCCAGATGGGGACACAGGGAAGGGGTGGTTCACCCTCGGGGGGGGAGGGATAGCGCGGAGGTTGGGTTTCTTCCTCATCAACCAATTACAATCTCTCAAACACAGGTACTTTATCTGAATATTAATAAACACATTGGAACTGAAGCACCTTACCTACTTTCCACACTCAACGCCATTCGATGGTTCAATGGGCATTGAAAACCAACTATTTTTTTACCGTTAGTCCATAAACTCATCTCTTACATGTTGGCTATTTTAAGGTGAGGGATGTTTTGATCTGAAATATTCATAAAGGTATCCTATCTCCCTTCCTGTACTCCGCAGTGCACATTGTTCAGATCCGCCCTCTATAAAGTGTAATATTGTAAACTTCTCTATTGTAAATGAGTTAGCGCAGAATTTGAGTCACAGTTGCTGAGTGTATAAGGGGAGTTGTAGTAAATTAAATTAAATGGTACCGGCTATAATTCTTCCCGTTAAGCCATGCTTGTTCAAGATAATATTCCAGGTGCCTTTATGTGACTATTTCTTCTATTTCCATATCTCATCTGAGAAACTCAATTTAAATACTATACTCTTAAAAAAGGTACTGTCAGATTTGCTTGAACCAACCCCCATCACACTTTAAAAATTGTGGCTATAGTTTTAAGATAACTCTACCATGGGAACACCAACACTGAGATCTATACTTTCTTACATTCATATTTTTTTATAGCGCTTATCATAGCCACACTCTCGCCTCCTTTGCAACAGAAAATAAGACCCAATGTATCCAATATCTCCCTACTGAACTTAATCTCTTTAATCTAAGTACATCTTTGAGAATCAATTTCTTTTTTTTTTTTTTTTCTTAATAATTTTTTTTATTATTTAGAACTAAGTAATTTACCGTGAAAAATATAAACGATTAAAAACCATAGTATATTACTGCTAAATTGATAATGTTTTATTATACTATGAGGTATTATCAAATTAATACATATCAAGGTTAATTATTTGTATAATTGGAAGTGTGTATATAGTATTATCTAAAAATTAGCATTACTGTACTAAGTGCATGTTAATGGTCCATATTTCCTCTAATCTCAAATTACAAGGCCCCCATTGTTTATAATTGTATAAACAATATTAACCGAACTTCTATAGATATTCATTTATATTTTTTCATAATACTAAGAGTGTTTGTATTATTAGTTGACTTATAACAAATTATTGTATAGTTGAAATACACAATATTTATGTATATTAGAAATACAGGACTATAATAATTTCAACAACGTATGATAGCTATGTTCACATTAAAATTAAAAATTTAATATGTGTGTTTCTATAACTTTTTTTCTAATTAAACAGATAGAAAAAAAAAAGAATCAGGAAAATAGAAAGAAGAGTGTTTGAAAGTTTGATGGAGATTGAAATAATTATATCATTAATTGTCTTATGGAGATATATTCATGACATTATATATGTTTCTTCATCAGATATTCATTCAGATATTCAGATACAGGCGCTCAGTCATCTTCGCGACTTCGCTTCGAACCACTTATAGTATGACCTGTAAATATATTTAATATTCATTGAGACCAAATCTCTCTGAAGAGCTCTAACCTATCCATAAGGAGCAAGGAGCCTCTATCTCTCCAAGATGAAGTGTCTGGTGTCGACATTTCTGTATTCCACACATTTTTAATTGTTGGGGGATGCAAGGGGAGGGTCTTAGCCAAAATTCTTTAAATATTAATTTTTTCCGCAAATTTATTCAGACAATATGATAAAAAATTCTTGGGTTCATTGTAACTAGTTGTCGTTTCAGTATTCCAGTATATTAATTTGGATTCAGAAAATCAATAGTAATGATTAATAAACTTTCGCGATTATCTTAAATATTTCGTTTCATTTCTACATCTTTAAGCTAACATATTAGTTGAATGAAATGTGACAAAATTTGCTTCTGGAGATTTGACATTTATCACCTATAGGCGATAATTTGGATGATAATTTATTGATGTACATTTAGATTGTGGAATGAATGTAGTCATGTATATTTTTAAACTGTATAGCACATGTTTAGCATTTAAGAACATGATGTATGTGTTGTATAGCTTTCGTCCCATATTTCTGAGCATTATTTGACCTAAATTCATTTTCCCAAATCTGATCTATGTATCCGTTCCGATTGGATTATCACTTTCATAAAATATTATATAAAATATATGATATCAGTTTTTCTGTTATTTGGATGTTTATCTCAACTTCATCTAAAACTCTTTCAGTTCTTCTATTCTTTAGTTCTTGTGATATTTGCAGAGTATATCATTTTGATTTGATAAAATATCAAACGTATTTCAATTGTTTTTTGTAGTCCATAAGTTAGTTGTAACTCTTGAAATGAAAGAAAAGAGCTTTCCCTTATAAAAAGATCCCCTATGTTCAAAATTCCTTTATTTTTCCATTGTAAAAAAGCCTTATCCATGTGAAGGTTTAAACGTAAAATTATTGGCAATGGTAAGACCCTAACGTAGATTTTAATTTAATGTTTCTCTTTATTTGTTTTCCAAATGCGGATTCCGTTTTCTATTATTCGGGTTTTTACATTTATAAATTTTCTTAGTCCGTTAGTATTAGCAAATATTTATAGAACTAATTTCAAATTGGAGAACCAATCTGCGGGGGCCTGGTTTAACCAGTTTGGTTTATTTATTATATCTATTTCTTCTAGCCAAAATTCATGTTTTGATATTAACTGCCCAATAATAAAAACATAAATTGTAATGCAAGCCCCATTTAGTTTAGCTAGCTTTACATAAGTTGTTTTTATTTATTCTGTGGTTCTTATAATCCCAAATAAAGTTATAACTAGGAGTCTAATTTAAAAAAAAAATTTTTAGGGAGATATATCGTAATTAATTGAAATAAATATAATCGATTGTTGGAGAAAATCATCATTTATCGCGTTGATTTTAACCCTAACCAGTGAAATAGTAAACTTTTCCCAGTAAAAAAATATTCTTATTAATTTGTGTCATAACTAAACGGAAGTTAGATTTACATAAAGAATCAAATCTTTTTGTAACAAAAATGCCAAGATATTTTAATATTTTTCATTTGTTATCTTGAAAGGTAAACTGTTGTTTATCTATAAATCATCATCACATCGTATTGGCTAAGTTCACTTTTTATTCCCATTATACTGGTATTCCAGAGATTAATCCAATTCCGTTATTAGTTTAACAAATTTCGGATACTTATTTTCGTTCAGTGATATAAGTAATACGATCGTCCGTATATAAGGAGAATTTATTCTTAGTATACATCTAGTATCATATCATGTATTTCCGATGTAATCTCACCTTTGGGCTGCAGAGTTCTATTCTAGCGCAAACATAAAAGGTTATGGAGGACAGCCTTGTCCTACAAACCTCGAGATAAACTAAATTATAGTAAGTAACATACGATTTGTTTGTTATCTCCTAGCTGTTGGGTTAGCATATAACAATTTAAATCCCAAAGTAGTAAACTTTCTCCACGAGCTTGAAAGCTTCCCATCACCGAAAATAGATAAGGCCATTACACTTGTCAAAAGCTCAAAGCTTTTTCTGCATCCCGCGAGATAACTACTAAATCTTTTTTATCACTTCTTTCGAATATATAATATTAAAAATAAATAACGACCGTCCTTAGATTATATTAGGAATATCTTTTAATATAATCTCTGTTGAAACGGATGAATTAATTCATTGACAACCTGCAACTTAATCTTCTGTGCTATTTTTTGTTACAATCTTTTGATCCGTATTTAATAGAAGCTATTTGCTCTATATGATCCTGGTTCCACCAAAGTCTTTATTTATTTTAGGTATAAGTGTTATCATAGACTCGTTCAGCGTATCTGGAATTTTGATGTGTATATATCTGTTCAATAATGATTTCAAATATGGGAACGCACTATATTCATGAAAATTTTATATAAAATTCCAGCCAATACCATCCGGTCCCGGTGGTTTGTTTATACCATTTTTTTTAATTATCAATAGATTCTTGGATTTTCTTTTTATTGAAATATCAGCATTTAATGGAGTTCTTTATTTTGTAAATCCAAACCTTTTAAGTTACTATTTTTAAAAAGCATCTATTTTCTTTTTTATTTACTGTCCGCTTTAGCAGTATAATAAGATTTTTATAATATTGCATAAAACTATCATTAACATTTTAGGTTTATTAATAATCACCATTTTGTGATTTAATCTATGTATAAATTATTTGTCAGCAACAATTTTCCTTAATTGTCGAGCTAATAATTTTGGTTTGTCTCCAAAATTCAAACTGTAATTGTTAGTAGTTGATAAAAATTTTTAAAACTAGATCATATATTTGTTATTTAATTATATTTCAATGCTACAATTTTATATGTATTATTAATCTGTTTTAATTGCATTCTGTATACTAATTTTTTAAATCTCCTTTCCAAGTCCTGTTGTTCCTTCCGAATCTTTTATTATGGAATTGCTTGTGAAGAAATCATAAATTCTCGAAGATAATGCTTTAAATGTTCCCCAAATAAGAGCGGAGGATAGGTCGATCCATTTGTTAAAAAAAAAATCTTAAATTGAGTTATAATTATGCTGAGTTGTTTATTTTTAAAAAATTTGTGGATTAAGTTTCGCATTGTCCACAATTTCTGTTTTAAATACCATTTATTTTATTTTAAATGTTAATGGTGCATGATCTGAGATTATAAATTATATATTTGGGTTCGTAAGTAAGTGAGATAAAAAGCATTGCATCTACCAGAAAATAGTATCTATTCTTGAGTAAGTTTTATGTAGTGGTGAGTAAAAAGAGTATTCTCGACCCAGTAAGGGTTTTCTATTCTCCAAACATCTTTAATAGTTAGTCGTTTTTTGAAATATATGCAATATAATAAAATCACTAGAATGTGATTTAGTTTTTCTTTGTTTTGAAGATCTGTCCTAGGTTAAGGGTCAATGTACAATAAATCTTCCTCCGATAATCAATATAATTGTTAAATCCGGAATATTTTTAAGTAACTTTCTTAAAAAACAAAGGGCGATCAAAATTTGGTCCAATCATATTAAAACGAAAATCATTTTTTCTGTGTTATATCTCCTATCACAATAGTGTATCTACCCATCTTATCAGATATATTTGATGTATCTTAAATCATAGTATATTTACGAAATAATTTGCTACCACCTACTGATTTATGCGTAAAAAAGAATGATATATTTTGGTCTATCATTTAGCCTTTTCAACTTTTTCAGCGATTTTTTTATAGTGGGGTTATTCGGTTTTCTTGAATAAAATTACATCACTTTAATTGCCTTTAAATGTGTTCAATATTTTCTCTCTTTTTTGGAATTAATACCTTTAACGTTCCAACGCAAAATATTTTAATCCCTCATTCCCCGTATTTCTTTTTAAGTCTTGCATTTTAAGTTTGTGGGAAACTGCAATTAGAGTCCTAAGGGTCAGCGGCAGTAGGTACCTGACACCTTACACCGAACACCGAATATAGGAATTTTTAAATCTCTTTTAGATATACCTCACGTATATATATCTCTCATAGGTCGCAGATGTGTAACTCCATCAAATGAAAAAATACAATAGATAAAAAATGGATAAGTTAAAGAAATAGATTAACGAAATTAATAGTTTTGTGTAAGAAGCAAAAACTACAAATAAAGTAATTTGTTAGTTTGTGTTAGCCAGATTTAAGAACTTGGCTATCCAACTAAAGACGTTCCGGCATTGTTTGTTATAAACTTGTGCCAGCTCCTAGATTTTGATGAATTAATAATTTCCATCTATATATTTTAACTGGGGTTGTAAATATTAAAGGAATGAATAAAAAGTGGTGGATAGTCGTCATATAAGGGTATCTATATCCTAAAATTGAACTTAGAAATCTTGCAGTATTAAACATAAAAAAATATAATTTAAAGTACAAAAATAAAAATTAATTATTAGATAAAAAAAAAGGATCTCCAAATGAGAATCCATGCTAAATTTATACTCCATTCATTAACGAGCGACATTAGTTTATCTAATTATTTAGTGGTATTAATTAGCAAAAAGTAGCAATCTTGATTAATAATAATCATAGTGATAATAAAACCGCGTTGTGAATTTTAATATGTGTGTTATTTGTTTATATTAGTTATATGTTAAGACTAATTGTCAGTATCCAGAAACGTCTTCCAATCCAGTTTTTTCCTCTTCATTCCGTACGGCATTGTCCATTACTTCCATTACTTCTAGTCCATATTATCATATGAAATCTCACGAATGTTGAGTGTCCGTATTGGTCCTAAAAGTAGAAAAAGTCAGTATGTTTGCTTGTAATACTTTTCAAGACTCGAGCTGCTTTAACGAAATCCAAGGCTGCTGGTAGTGTTGAGACTTCATTTTTCGGTCTCCTAAAAAAGTAAAAGTCAGTATGTTTGCTTGTATACTTTTTCAAGGCTTGAACTGCTTTGCGAAATCCAAGGCTGCTTCTGGGGTTTTAAATGAAGATGCCCTCCACTTGTGTTCATAAAAGTAACTCTTAAGAATGGCTGGTGTAATTCCAACAACCGTAATCTCTCAGATTTTCTACACCCCCCACATTAGGCCCTTTTGGCTTCATCATAAAAGCCTTCCGATTTTGAGCCCTAGCAACCTCTGGAGGGTAATTCTCGATAGATACTGATCCTCCACGCCTTTGTCCTTCAAATGTCGAAATTCCTATTGTCTCGCAGCTTTACCTTCCGCTTCCGCATGATATCCTCCCTCCAGGAACAAAAACATATTGTACTTGCTTTATGATCATTTGTCCTTGGGGGGGCATTTATAGCTGGTTCTTGATGTCTGCCGACTTCTATGTGCAACGACGCTAATAAAAGGCTTTTTTTCATAACCAGAGATAAAACCTTTTGGAGTAGTTCGTAGCAGTGAATTCTCGAGGACTCTTCGTCCGTTTCTCGAGACCCTCGTAATCCCCTGCTTGATCCTCAAGTTCATGTCTTCTCTGATAGCCTTCTAGCTGAGTAACATATTTCTCTGTTTGTTTTAGTCAGCAGCTAAAGTCATTAGACGTTCATGTTCTGTTAACAAGCTTTTGCTGTATACTCAGTACTTGCCCCCGCTATCGTTCAAGGGTTCCTTCATGCCAGCTGCTTGTTGTTCCAGCACATTCTCACATAGGAATTGAATCTTATATTTTGAAAGTCTTTTTTAACCTTTTCAATTTTTCTCCATCTTAGTTTCCATATACTTAAGCATTTCAATAAATTCTTTCTTCATTCTTCAATCCTTGCCGATACTTTTCTTGACCTGTTGTTTTTCAATTTTTAAGACATTGTTTCTTTTTGAAATTCATTCAATGATTTTTCATCGTGATCCATCATGACTGTTTATTTGACATATTTCTTTCTTTTAATACTCCTTCCTTTTTAGCCGTTCATTTCTTCCTTTAAAATCTAGCTTTAAAAAAAATTAGCCATCCCTGTTGAGAATATATAACGTTTTCAAATCCTCAGACCCATTCGTTTTTTGTTGCCTGGTTTTCATTGGAAAACATCCTTCCAAGGGAGCTGAGTCCTACCTCGAATCCGATGGCTTCCACACTCCGCCTTCTGTCCCGGCTTCTGTCGGTTTGAACGAGTTTATACTCTTGTCCGTAAGGAGCACCCCGTTGCGTCGACATAGTTAGTCGCAGTGGCTATGACGACCACTGACGCGCAGCAGTCGGGGGGGGGGGTTATAGGAAAACGGAGGGCAGTAGTGTAGCAGACAGCCCAGGTAAGGACGAGTTCTCTTTTAAACCCCGTTTTTTTTTTTTCCAGATTTTTTACGGAGGCTGCTGGCGCTATACTCTAGGGCTGCCATAGCCGCCACCGGAAGATCCCCTTGTGAATATTTTCTGCATCCTCTTCAGCTTAATAGGGAGGTTTCACGGCAGTCGGGTCAGAACCCAACTGGAGTACACGCGATGAACTGCAGGTAAGCACTTACCATTGTTTCCAGCATAGCGGGCTCGTTAAAACCCACTGAAATTGTCAATTTTTGCGCTGTAAATAATTATGGAAATCGGGTTAAGTGTGAAAGACATTTAGCCTACTTCAGAATTCCAAAAGTGAGGAGAAATTACAGTAGATAGAAGCGAGAGTTGAAGGGACAACAACAGCCAGAGTGCTTGGCAAACATTGGCCGTTTGCTCACTGCATTTCATCAACAGCAAGGCATTATTTGTGTTTTTTCTTGATTCTTTTGGCATCTAAAATATTTTAGAAGTGATAAAACTGGCTGTAAAATTTTAAAATCGCCCATGGTTCTCAAGTGCGTTTTTACATACAAAAAGAAAACACCTCTGAAGCGAAATTCACAGCCAGATTTATCACTTCTGAGACTTTTTAGATACCAAAGGAATCAAGAAAAAACACAAATAATGTCTTACAGGTGAGCAAACGCGATATTCCCAATATTTTCAATTCCGATATCTGCACGGCCAATCTGTTCACCAGGCACTTTAGCTGTTGTTGTCCCTTCAGCTCTCGCTTCTCTTTGCCTTCACTTTTGGAATTCTGAAGTTGGGTACATGTCTCTCACGTTTACCCTGACTTCCACAATGTTTTACAGCGCAAACATTCAACATTTTGGCGGTTTTTAACAGGTAGGAAAGTACGCGTTTCTTGCATTAACATATACCGGAAGTTACGGATGTCCTCCAGATGGATTGAGCGGCTCCGTACGTCAAGCCCTATGACCCAGTGACCTTACGTGCAACCCCCCTATATCTTTCCTGTAGAGTGACCAAAACTGATCACAATAATCCAACTGTAGCCTAATCAACTTTTCGTGCAACTGTGACAAAGTCTCATCTCTTGTATTCAATACTTTGTCCTATGTCCATAAGCCTTCATGGCGCATGGAATGGCACATTCCATTCCCAAGGCCCCTATCCCCTCATCTTCACCATGGACATCCAGTCACTCTACACCTCCAACCTCCCAAGGATGGTCTCAAAGCCCTCTGGTTCTTCCTCGACCGGAGGAGCAACCTAAACCCGTCCACTGACACTCTCCTCTGCCTAGCGGAGTTGGTCCTTATCCTCAATAACTTCTCGTTTGACTCCTCCCATTTCCTCCAAATACAAGGCGTAGCTATGGGCATGCACATGGGCCCCAGCTACGCCTGCCTCTTTGTCGGGTACGTCGAACAATCCTTGTTCGAGGCGTACCTGGGCCCCATCCCCGACCTCCGCTACATCGACGACTGCTTTGGTGTCACCTCCTGCACCCACACACATCTGACTGACTTCATCCGTTTCACCACCAACTTCCATCCGGCACTCAAATACACCTGGACCATTTCCGACACTTCCCTTCCATTCCTTGACCTCACACTCCATCACAGCAGAGATGCCAACCCTAAATTTAGTTCACAGTAACATTTAACCCATTTGTTCCGTAACAAATGGGGTTAAATGCATTTCTCTCCGTAACATACTCACCTGGGGTTTGTTGCCGGCGGGCTATGCGCCTGCGCACGGTGCAGATCATCGGGCTGCCGCGGGCGGGTGCGCACATGCGCACTTGGCAAGGTTGCCGGCGGGTTCTGCGCCTGCGCACTGGGTGGGGGTGGGGGGGAGCCCGGTGATGGGGCTGCCGCGAGCGGCCGGCTGGCGGCAAGAAAGTGCCGCTGATCGCGCGGCCGGCGCCGCCCGGCTCTGGGCGCCGCCCGCTCTGTGGCTCGGCTCGAAATGGCGCCATGGCCCGGCAACCCTCCCCCACTGCGCACGCGCGGCCACTGGGGCCCGGCAACCCTCCCCCACTGCGCACGCGCGGCCACTAACCCTCCCCCACTGCGCGCGCGCGACACTAGGGCCCGGCAAAGTTGCCGCTGATCGTGCGGGCTGGCAAACCGGGGGGACACATGGCGCCGGTGTTCACCACGGGAGAAACACCGGCGCGGCGGTGTTCCGTAACAGCATGTTTGGCTGCCGGAACACCGTAAAAAGTTTTATTTCGCGGGATAAAATACGGCGAATCCGGGACACTTGGCCATCTCCATCACAGGTGATAGACTCCTGACCAACATCCACTATAAACTTACTGACTTCCACAGCTATCTGGACTACTCTTCCTCCCATCCTGCTTCCTGTAAGGACTCCATCCCCTATTCCCAATTCCTCCGTCTATGCCGCATCTGCTCCCAGGATGAGTTGTTCCACACCAGGGCATCACAAATGTCATCATTCTTCAGGGAACAGGGATTCCCCTCCCCCACCATAGATGAGACCAAGGTCTCCTCCATACCCCGTAACACTGCCCTCTCTCCCCATCCCCCCACTCACAACAAGGGCAGAGTCCCTCTGGTCCTCACCTTTCACCCCACCAGCCGGCACATACAACACATAGTCCTCCCGCCAGTTTCGCCACCTTCAATGTGACCCCACCACTCGCCACAATCTTCCCATCTCCCCCCCCCCCCCCCCCCCCCCCCGTCTGCCTTCCGCAAAGACCGCATCCCTCCGCAACTCCCTTGTCAATTCTTCCCTTCCCTCCCGCTCCACCCCTTCCCCGGGCACTTTCCCTTGCAACCGCAAGAGATGCTACACTTGTCGCTTTACCAACCCCCTCCACTCCATTCAAGGACCCAAGCAGTCGTTCCAGGTCCGACAGAGGTTCACCTGCACCTCCTCCAACCTCATCTATTGCATCCGCTGCTCATGAAAGCTCTGTGCATGTATAGACTTTTTAAACCAACATTCAAGAATGCCACCATTTAAGTAATCCTCTGTTAATCCTTAAGCATCCTCTGTTTAATTTACTAAATTGGATAATAATACAATTTTTCTCATTATATCCCATCTTAAGAGAGTAAATTGGATGAAGAAATCGATGATCAAGCAGCATAGATTTTACATTGTGGATAGAATAACAAAGGAGGTAAGGAAATTGTTTCCCCAAGTATGGTAGAGGTCTTCACCTCGCAGCTTGTGAGGGCGAAGATGTAGAAACATCACTTTAAAAAAGAACCACGGTGCGTATTTGGAGAGCTGTGTCCTGCAGCACTTACAAACCAAGTGCTGGCATGTGGAATTAGTTTGAGTAATTCTTTCTCAAGGCATCCTTATGTCATAACATTTCTATAATTTTATCTTGTTCACATTAACTGATGGATTTCTGATGGAAAAGAGGGGGTGGGGGGGTTCCCAATGTTACGAATTTAGAAGATTATTCTCGAGTATTATCTATATTCATAAAACACCCGTGCATTCTTAACCAAACATGTGCTTTTATGTGATCCATACTTCGTTAGTTACAATAAACAAAATACAGAAAAATATTCTAAATGCTCAGCAGGTCAGGAGGCATCATCTGTGAAAAGTGAAAGGGGTTGTTTCAGCTCAATAGTTTACTGAGTATTACCAATTTTTGTTTTCAGATTTCCAGTCAATATTGCATCTTTCTTATTATTTCTGTCATGAAAGCCTCTGCTAACGCTGTGTAAGCATACGCCCCTGAGTCAAAAGGATTCGGGTTCACTCCTTGTTCCAGGTATTAGTTACACACAGTACTAAGGAAACTCATCGGAATATCTCCCGCACACATTGAGGCAAGGCCATCAGTATCAAAGGTGGTTTGGGAAAGATTTTCCGCCATATTAAATGCTAAATTAAATGTCCTTTCATCGCCAATTAAGAAATTTCATTTACCTAATAACCCGACACATTCGAAGGTCATGTGCTCGTCCATTTAGCGCCAGAACAAAGCAGCGATCCCTTCCACAATCTCCTCTCACAATTTCAAAGTCTTGGAAAAGTTTTTCAATTGTTTTCTACGTAAACGTTAAAACGTTGTAACACACTGCACCCGGCCCGAAACTCGTTTCCAAATAGTGTGTCGGTTTAGAGGATGAAAAAGCCTGTAAATTCCCGCACTAAAAAATCCCACAACCTGCGCCGTCCTCATTCCTCCTTTACAAGAAAATTGAACCGGTCCCACACCTGAGGTGCACCGGCTCCACCTGCCCTCAGCACCACCACCAGTTCCGGCTAACACTCTGCACTTCAACATCCAGTACTTGAAAGATCAATCGATAGTATTAATAAACCCATATTTGTAAAGACTAGTAAGCAGTGCTAGAGCATTACACTTCAAATTGCCATGTCTCTTAAACTGTCATGAGCGATCCAAAATGAACAGTAAGTATGTATTGCAATGCAAAATTGATCCTTCTTAAGGCTTGGCTTAATCAAGGTAAATCTTCTTGCAAAGGGGTAACATCAGTCAGAAAGATCCCCCATGTTGTCAAATGAAGGGGGGGGGGATCCCCAAAAGCTAATGACTTGTTGTAACATTTGTAACGGTAACGGTTGAGATATTCATGGGAGAAATAAAACAAGTTTTATATGGCATCCTCAGTTTCACTGTTGTCTCTAATAATTTTGGCTTTGTTTCCCAATTTTTCAGTTTCTTTTGGACAGAATTTCTGTTACTTAAAAATTGGTAATTTTTGGTGCGTTTGCAATGTGTTTTTTAAAAAAATCCTCTAGGTTATATAGGCTAAAAGCTAGAGAATTGGAAGGTAAAATTGCCTATTATTACTGCATTTGTGGATATTTGGTCAGCATACAGCTTTCCTTTAGACGCTACCGCATAACTACTGGGCAACCCGACTTGGTTGGGGTAGCTGGTAACAGGTCTTCTGTTTCTTGTTTGGCTGATACCCATTAAGTTGAGGACGACTTCTGAAGTGAATGCTGATGCGTGAGCAAATGAAAAGACCTGCAATCTATATCATTGGTGTGAGCAGAAAGTACTGATGGGACAGGTAGTGTGGTATTTTCAGAGGTTTAACATAAACCCAATACAATTATCAGCACGGAAAACAGGCCCTCTCGGCCCTTTCCAGTCCGTGCCGATCATTTGTTTTTCCCCGAGGTTTCCCACATCTATATCCTGCACTCAGACCAGACCATACCCTCCATCCACTTCGCGTCCATAACCTATCCACTTTTTACTTTTAAAGTGTTATCTATGGCAAATTTCCTATTCTCTCTCCTCCACTGAGAATGTGGTCATTGAACTAAAATTTCCTTGGAGTCATTGGTGGATGTTTATATATTTTATATTTTCACAAGGTAGCCTTGTAGGAAACCGTGAATCATGTTCCTCTCTCTCCTCTCCTTAGTAATTGTTTGAGTTTTTAGAATAAGTCAAATTTTGGAACATTTAAACCTGATGATGTGTGGCCAGACGGACAGTTGATATTGGGTCAATTAGCCTAACAAGTGGTTTGGGTTATATAATGTGCAGTGATGGTAGGCGAGTAATCTCATCAAAACCTTGAGTTCTGTAAGTAACTCATGTCACGGAAGCAAACAAGAGGGTGGGTTTGATTTTTGCTGCCTCAGAGGTGAAAAACTTTGTACCATGGTTCAGCGATCTTGATCATCAAAATTCATTTCCACAGATAGCAAAGACGGTACACAAGCACACTGAAGAATTATCCAAAAATATCAAATTGAGGTTTAAAAATGGCTCTCGAGAAGTAGAAAGTGGCTATGTTTACAAGTAGTTATCATGGACTTTTTAGCTACGGAAGCAGCATTGTGGGCCGGTTTTGAAGATGTCGGTTTAATAAAGACTCATTCTCCTCCAAAATGTTTTGATAGAATACCATCAGTCAAGTTGGTAACAGAAAAGAGAAAGAGCTGGCATAATCTGTGTCAGACAGCTTCTTTGAAGGACATGGATAGGCAAATTTCGGATGGAACCTTCCCCAAATGCGATGTGTTGTGATTTGTATCTGTAATGTGATAGTTACCGTCCCCCACTCATGTGGTCCCCTAGTGATATTTGATTTCCTTTGGTTTGGGTTACTGTAGCATTTTGTGTCTTTCATTGTAAACCCACCATCTGAGTTATTCTTTTGTTTCTGTATCTGGCTGCCTGTCACTTGGCAGCTTTGTCCTGCCCCCAAACCTCCTTCCCCCTTCTGGATTTTCTCAGATCCAGGAGTGTTTTATCGTCATATAGAGAACAATAAAATTCTTACTTACCAGCATCACCACACGAATAATATGTAAAAAGAGTACACAAGTCAACACTGTTAATTGTTTATGTATAAAAGTGCTTTTTTAAGATGCCTTTAATCCACATATACGTTGCGAAACGGTGATGTTATCCCCCTCCATTACAAACCAGCAGTATTTTTCCTGCAATATGGGGTTCAAATTCACCGCAACCGCAACGTTCCATGATCGCTGTTCCAACAAAAACCCACACTCGCATGCTGATTTAAATGCCCATGTAAGAATATGGAATTAAACATTATATTCCTTCCATTTGGCTATAAAATGCCATGACAATAATTTAAAAATCATGTTCTATTGTGAATTCTCTGAGTGAATATTATTTTGAAACACCTTAGGCTATTTAAAACAAACTGTTAATATTTTCTTATGGAAATGGATAGATGATAGATCTAGTAAATAATCTGTAATTAGCTACAATTGTGTAACTAGCTATAATAATGCTTTAATTTTCAGGTCATCCAATAAGATTGTTTAGAATGCTTCAATCTATAATAACCTGAATAATGTCTTTCAGTTCTCTTAATTTTTAAGAAAATTATGGGCTTTTGACTGAGTCCCGATCACAACTTCTTGTGTTAAGTCATGAAAAGCAATAGGGGAACCAGATGCTAATTTCCGTGTTATGAAAATGGCCATAACATTTTAATACTGAAGATATAAAAAAAGTGAATTAGGTGTCCAATTAAACTTCTTTTTATGCTTTATCTGATGGGATAAATTGCTACATGTAATAAAAAAAAAAAATAACAAAAAAAAAATGGAAAAATTCTTACTTGCAGCAGCACAACCAAATGTAAATCAGAGTACACTGTAAACAATATAATAACGCTCAAGAGATCAGTATATGTTCCGTGTGTGTATATATTCCATAAGACATATATGTGCAATATACACGAGCTAAGAGGCCCAGTGGGTATGGAAATACTTTGATTTATCTAACTTGGGGTTGACCCGTACATTCCCTCTCCTCTATCCGTCTCCCACCCCAGTTCGCACGAGCTCTCTTTTTCCACCGAACAGCTAACAATGGCCTGTTTCCCTTAATCTTCGTTATATCTTTGCATTTTCCTTCATATCAGTGTTTTCTTTTCATTCTCTCTACATCGTCGTCTATATCGCACGTTGCCCTTCATCCCTAACCAGTCTGAAGAAGGGTCTCGAACCTCGAAACGTCCACCCCATATCCCTTCTATTCCAGAGATGCTGCCTGTCCCGACTGAGTTAAAACTTCCCAGCTTTTTGTATCTACCTTTGGTTTCTTTAAAAAAACCCAGTATTTACATACATACATACTCCCCCTCTCTACACCAATCAATTCTGAGAAGTGGGTCCCCCAAATCCTGAAACGTCGGCTGCACATGTTTCTCCAGAGATGCTGCCTGCCTGAGCCGCGGTGGTTACCTCAGTGGCTTTGAGTCCTTCGCCGTGAGACTTGTGTTGCGTTTGCGGCGGCTCGGCGCGCGCTCTCCTCGCGCGCGGCGACCGGTTTGGGGGCGGGCAGGGAGGGCGGCGCGCGGAGTTGGCGCGCAACGCTGATAGGCGGGCGAGAGAGGACGGCGCATTCGCCCAGGGCCGCGGCTTTAGCTCCAGCCACTGGCAATGATATCGGTGCTTCAGCCGCACGATGAGCAGCGTATAGGGGTCGCCGCTTTGCCAGGCCCGCCAGGTGTGGTGTGTGTGCTGAGAAAAATAAAAATTGACGCGGCGCAAAGCCATCGCGGAGATCATGTCGGCTGGACGTTTCCCGGAGGGTAGGAGACGGTCTCTTCCCATTTGGAACATACAGAAATATCTCGTCATACAATCCTACCCGGACAGTCAGTCAGCTTAACCCCACAATATCCCTCATGTTGGTTATCTCATAACCCCCCACCCTCCCCCATTCCCCCTCGTCCAATCTATACCCCTCACTGCGATAACCTCCCCCTCCCTGACGGACCTCATCCCTCCCTGATGGACCTCATCCCTTCCCTCCCTGTCCAATCAACCCCCACCTCTCTCTCTGTTCAAACCCCATCTCTCCTAGTGCAATCAACCCTACCCCTCCATGATCGATGCCCACCACTCCCTCGGCCAACCTCCTCCCTGGTCAACCTCGCCTTTACTTGATCAACTCCATCCCTGGCCTGTTTGACCCCCGATCCCTGCCCTGAACGACCTCCCCACCCTGACTGAACCCCCCCCAAACCTCTGGCCCTGATCGACCCCTGGCCCTGATTAATCCCCACTCTGCCCTGATCCACCCACCCTTCCCTTATGAACCCCACCTTCAGCTGATAAACCTTCACCCCTGATCAGTCTCCCCCCCCCCCCCCTCAACCTCGATCCCTTCCTAATCTATTTCCACCCCTGACTACCTCAATCCCAACTACCCAGACCAAAATCTCAAAGCCTCCCCACCCTACTTAAGATTCATCATCCCCTCTGTTGTCTCCGTATCCTACGTAAGGTCACCGTCACTTTCCTGGACTCCTCACTTACCAGGAATCCTTGCCACTTCCCATCTGCTGTTTCACTCTTTGGCTTTATTTAAGACTCTAACACTACCACTGTGGATATTTCTGGTTGTCCTCTCCCTACTCTTCATTAACCTGAATTGTTGGCTCTTTAAACATTCTTTGAAGGTGCTGCCTGAACATGCTCTGGTTTTATTTTAGTTTTTCACTCTGCTGTGTTTTGAATATTGACATCAATAATGTTCCTGTTTTTTGCCTCATCTAGAGAGAAGGGTTTTCAAAATTCAACAAAATCTATGAGTATGAGTGTAATATGCTTGGTCAGGTATGTCTTTATTTTCCTACTTTTTCATAACAAGGGTGCAAGGGTGACAGGTAGAAGGGAGAAGTGAATTGCTCTTTTTTGTCCCTCTACCCCCCCCCCCTTGAATAAGCTTTACTTGATGGCAGAATTGGTTTGGTGTCACAGAATGGCTGTACGTATTGAATATCTGAAAAGGCCATAACACTACTGCTTTGTTCTGAGTTTAGTTTAAAATTACCTAGTGAGGCAGGTGTAACTTTAGATAATATAACACTCATAATCTAATGCTTCTGTTTCTAAGATATCCAATTGAAAGAAAGGATGGTATTTATTTTTTAAAGCATTTGGACTGACCTCCTTAGGCTTCCGAAAATTAGAGAAGAATTCATGAAGGTAGAACATGGGATGAAGGTTTTAAAGCACCACAGTTTGAGTTCCATATGGAAAGATTTTAAAACAAAAGTTCAAACTGGCTTTGTAGGAAGGTATCCATAACTTCCTTTATTTTGGAAAGAATGATCAACCAGAAAGTTAAACGTCCTACTCTGTGTTGGTACATTATGTTATCTTGAATAGGTATCACACTGGCAGACACCACTTGTTGGGAACCAGATCCTGCAGTAAGATTGTTTAATATTAACGTGTTGTTGAATCAAAAGGTTTTTTATCAAGGAATGATTGAAAGTACATTTTCAATGAACGTACATTGAAAGTACAATGATTGAAAATAATGTGTAGGAGTAAGAATCATAATGATTATAAAAGTATTCTAAAGTTTATGTTACTATAAGTAATGAGTGAATTTGCTCTTTCTGTCTTTCCCTCATATCTCCAAATGTGCAGAATATTTATATTGTGATGACTTCTGTTTCGGGCCACTTACTTGAGTTAGAATTCAAAGCACCTTTTCAGAAATGGTAAGTTTTTATTTAAATACAAAATTTAGTCTACAAGCATGTCAGGTTTGCTTGCTGCAATATTTTTTAGATGATATGGTTTGAATTTAAAACTCCAAAAAATATTAATGAAACAGATAACGCAACTGATCTTGGAAATAAAAAGAGTTGCAGCAAAAGTGTGGAATATGTAAATGTTACAAAGATTTTCATGACTTAATCTAGTTGGCTGATGTGTTACTGCAAGAACAGCAACACTTCCATTTTGGACGTGGAATATCCCACCACTTTCTTGTAAAACAAAGCTTGCCCCACACTTCTTTTAACTTTGCCCCCCAACTTAAGGCTAAGTCCTCTAGCTTTGACAATTCCACCTTGGTTGGTTCTGCTGATGCTAATTTAGTTCAGTGATGTGGCTTATATGCACTGGCAATTTTGTAGATCTCAATGAGACTTCTCAAAGAAAGGTGTTTGCAGTCAGGGGGCAGATCTCTGCACTGGGAAATTTGAAACCTATTCCCATAGCCCTGTGATCCTGAACACACCTGCCTGCCCAACTACCCATGTTAACCATTTCCAAAAGTGTACTTACCTAAGCATTTTCTGAATGGATGAGGTCATAATGTGGTTATTGCTGCCTGTCAATGGCTTTAATGATAGACAGACAAATTCCTCATGCCAGTTCCTAATCATTGAGGCATTGACAGCTGGTTTAGTCATTCTCTTAGGCTGAAATAGCTTTCAGAATTCTTTGAACAAATGAATAACAAAACTATTAACATTAATCATATTATGAAAACAATTTTTACAATTAATAATTGAAACACTGGAAACTACTGGTGCAATTATAAATACATTTGATTATTTGATTACAGTTATTTCAAAGAATGAAATTTGCCTAGCTGAGTTGTTACTGTTTATTAAAACAAATGTTGTCACTGATAGTGATCAGCATCCAGATTCCCCACAGGACCTTCTTTAAGACTTCATGAAGCTGGTGCTTTATCACCGGGCTCGGTGAGAAACTGAATATTGGACTATGACCAGTGAAGACACTTGGGAAGTTTGAGACGTTCCTTCTTCAATAAATACCCTTCAGAGTGTTTTGGATTGTGAGTCTGGGATCAAAATAGCTAGCCACTGCCATTAAAGCCCAATAATCAGGTGTCCTTCGATTTATTATAAACCGCTTCTTGACTTTAACTGATTTAAGTTTGAAAATTAAAATTAAGCAAACGACAAATTATTTGTTCAAGAAGATTTTTTGTTTAACAAAATGCTGGAGTAACTCAGTGGGTCAGGTAGCATCTTTGGAGAAAGGGAATTGGTGACGTTTCGGATCGGAACCTTTCTTCAGACTGTTGTTTATCTGCTTATCTTATCAGAATGCATTAGAATTGTTCTGTCCTTTAAAACAAAAAATGATTTGTACCATTTAACATTCTTAGATTTGTCTGGTTTTTGCTCAGTGGCTTTTGTTTCCAATATCTAGGCGCAGCTGTAATCCTGTGACTCTCTTTGACGCTGAGGTTGAGAAGTATTGTCCAGAAAACTATGTGGATATTAAGGTATATTTCTTAATATATTATCAGGATTATGTATTGCATATGCTTTTCACTGGACTTGTACCTGTCCATGGCGTAGCCTAGAATGAATTTTACTCTGCATTTAACTAGTGTTGTACTTTGCTTCACAGTGTATAAATATAAAAAAATAGGCCATCCAATCCTTCGTCTGCTACACCACCCATTAAAATCATAGCCAACCTTCTGCTGATTTCTATTTTGAATAAACCCAACTGCTAAGCTTCAGATATAGAATGCTAAAGATTCACTGCCTTTAACTGGAAAAAAAGTTATAATTTTAGTACTAAAAAACCTCCCCCTTTTTCTTAAACTGTACCCCCTGTTCCAAGGCGATCTGCCAAAGAAAATGTTGTTGTGACATTTGGTCCATCAAGCCATTAAGAAGAGTATGGTGGTAGTGTTGGAACGGTATAAATGACCAATTAGGCCACAGTTAGAATACATTGTATAGTCCTGATTATTACACCCCAGGAAAGATGGTATGAAAGATAAAATAATGGTACAGAGGGGATTGACAAGAATAATGCCAGCTTTGGAGAAATTTAGTTAGAAAGTGTAATTGGCTGGTCTGAGGATTTTTTCTTTGAGATAGGAGATTTAAGGGATACTTTTTTTTACATCGAGAGTGGTTGACATCTGAAATGTGCTGCTAGAGTTGATGGAATCAGATTCAATTAACTAATTTGAGAGGCATTTAAAAGACATTTAAAAAGCAAATAATTGAAGGATAGAAACAAAGCTGGTGTAACTCAGCGGGACAGGCAGCATCTCTGGAGATAAGGAATAGGTTACGTTTCGGGTCGAGACCCTTCTTTAGACTGGTTAGGGATAAGGGAAACGAGAGATATAGACAGTAATGTGGAGAGATAAAGAACAATGAATGAAAGATATGCAAAAAAGTAACAATGATAACGTAATTGAAGGATATAGTAGTACTGTGGGGAAATGGAGTTTGCATATGAGCAAAAAAGAGTTGGCACGGACACGGTGAGTAATAGAAACTATTTCTGTGCTGTATGACTGACTCTTATAAAGACTGAGAAAAAATTTAATTGAGGTATAAAATTGAGAGGCTTAGACGTATGAACAAAAATAAGTATTTTTCCCAAAAGGGGTCCGTGACTAGGGACCTAATTTTAAGATAATGGAAGGTTTAGAGTGGATATTAAGAAAATGTTTAGTTTAGGACAGAGCACAGGTGGGGGGTAGTTGTTGAGTATGCTGCATGAAAGGGCAATGAAAGTAAAACCTTTAACACGTTGAGGGAGAAAATACCTGGAAGTGCGCCTGAAATGTCCACGATTTCTGTATTTTGCTCGTGCTTTACTTGATCAAGTAATAATTGAGGTGATAGTAGATGGTTTATGTTATAACTGTAGGGTTTAATTATTGCAGCTGTTTCTTTAATTTTGTTTGTTTTCAAGAGAACCCTAGAGCGAGAAGTGAGGAAATGTCAGGCCCTGGTGATTTGGACTGATTGTGATCGTGAAGGGGAAAACATTGGATTTGAAATAATTCAAGTGTGTAAAGCAGGTAATTATGCACATGTTTCTGGGTCCTACTAGTGTAACTTACCTGTATGTTTCAGTAATATGTTAAAAAAAAAATCATTAATGTGTCTCATTTTAGAGGGCTGATAGGAAGGGTCAATGTTAATCAGTGGGCTTGGAAATGCTTGGAGCCATTCTGCTTCTAATCTCTCCTGGCTATCAGGAGGCTCACAAGGTTGGTGTTTGTTTATTGTTGTCATGTGTACCAAATGCTGGCACAGTTGTAAGTATTTATTGTCCATGGGGAATGGAAAGGGCATTGATGTCGGGGTGACATTTAGACTTTTTGGACTTTAGACTTCAGTATGGAAACGGGCCTTTCGGACCACTGAGTCCGCACTGACCAGTGATCACTCTGTACAGTAGCACTATCCTACACACTAGGGACAATTTACAATTTACAAAAGGCAATTAACCTACAAGTCCTGTACGCCTTTAGAAAATCCACACAGTCACAGGGAGAACAAAGAAATTCTGTATAAACAGCACCATTGTCAGGATTGAACCCGGGTCTCTGGCGCTATAAGGCAGTACCACTGTGCCACCCCGAGGATTTGTGATTTGTTGAGGACTGATGAGGCGAGGTTGTGGCTGTTCTTGGATGTATTGTTTCTAGAAACGTTTTGATGTATTGTTGAAACATTTTGTTACATACTTTGTGATGACTGCATTTGTTAATGCTGTTCACTCTGCATGCTCTTTCCTGAGACAGTGAAGCCCAACCTGCAGGTGCTGCGTGCACGATTTTCTGAGATTACACCAAATTCCATCAGACAAGCCTACGAGAATCTTGTGGAACCTGATGAGAAAATCAATGATGCTGTTGATGTAAGGCAGGAGTTGGACCTTAGGATAGGTAAGAGGCTTAACTTACACTTCTTTTCTCATGTTTGCTTGAGCTTTCCCATGCGAAGCAAGCTAACTAATCTGCAAGTTGGTTCACTTAGCACGCCTGTTCCTGCCATGTGTGGTTTCCTTACACCCACCAACAACTCCAGGTTCAAAATCTCTACTGTGCTCTTGTGGTTTCATGCCAACATTTGTCCACCTCTCCGATCTATAGTTCTACTGCTGAGATTTAACCCCCTCCCACCCTGCACCAAATCCATTGTATTTTCTATCTACCCACCATCTTCTCCGTAACCTTTTTGTCTCTTCATTCCTGCCATCTCTCTTTCCTACCCCTAATATTCACCTGTATTCCTGTAATCATGCCACTCCCTATTCCCGGCCTCCCTGGTGAACCATTACACCTCCACCCCAATGATGTATTTGAGGCCTCCTGCTGCCTTTTTGAACCCATCTCCTTTGTCTTTCTGAATTGAGCTGCATGATATTTCTCCATAGGTGCTTCTTTCACCCGGTTTCAGACCTTGCGACTACAGAAAATATTTCCAAATGTGCTATCAAATCAGCTCATCAGCTATGGCAGTTGCCAGTTTCCAACGCTGGGGTTTGTGGTTGAACGTTTCAAAGCAATCCAGGCTTTTATTCAAGAAACATTCTATAAAATCAAAGGTACGATGTAGTTCTGAACCTCTCTGAAAATGTATAACATGTCCATGTATACATTTGTATACAAATGTATAACATTTCGGCACGGACTGGAAGGGCCGAGAGGGCCTGTTTCCGTGCTGTAAAATTGTTATATGGTCCACGTAAACTCTGGTGTATTATCCCTTCTCCTTGGTTGAATAGTCCACTGAACAAAGGAAGAGGAAGGTAGAATAACATTACCTTCCTCTTTAAAGTACAAGACTGTACATTCTGCAATAAAGTGTTGCAATTGGGGTATAGGTACTGTAAATTCATGTTCGATATGCATGTAACCTAGCTCCAGATGGTGGCAGATCTAAGGGATTATGTAACAGGACCACTGGTACAAAAACTATTCTACATAATTCCCTCAGTTCAGATTATTTTATTATGTGGTTGCACTGCATGGGAGGTCTGTGTTCTAGGTTTGTTCTTATAACCTTTTACATGTTTACTGTACTAAATGTCACTGGGCGGGGGGATTTGTCTCTTAGTTACCCACGAGAATGAAGATGGCAATGTAGAATTTAACTGGAAAAGACATCGGCTATTCAACCACACGGCATGCCTTGTACTTTACCAGATTTGCATGGAGGTGAGCATGAGTTTACGTCTGAATTATTGATCCTGAATCTGTAAGATATTTGAAGATTGGGAAGGATAGCAAACTGTATAAAAAATTGGTTTAAAGAAGGAAATTAAGAATTTTAATTTTCTGTTTTTTTACTGAAGTTTGGAGTAGGTAGGTGTGTCACAAAAGCTTCCCCTCTGGGATCACTTTTGGTGATTGGAGATCAATACATTGGATGCAAGCTCACCACAGATGGGTCAACGTTTGCAAAAATAGATAGAAAGGAAACTGAAAATGGGTGATGTTAGCCCGGAAAAACATACTGTCAGCAGGTGTGAGCTGATGCATTTTGGTTTAATAAAATGTGTGGTTTTATGATGTGATGGAAATAAAATTGGGGTTGGGGGACAGTGGAAGGATTTAGGGTGGAAACTTGCCTGATTGACATGGCTGTAGGTGGGGGAGGAAAGGAATTTTGAAAATATTCTGTAGCTTGGGCAGCTTCTGTAGCGAGAGAAAGCATTATATCAGGACTACAACTTTTTGTAGATTGGAAGTAGACATTTTAGGCTTAATTAATAGAGCAGGTTTAGATATAAACATTATCCTAAGTATATATGCCAAGAAAAAAAAAGTGTTTATAAAACATTATCTGAAACTCATTGGACTTCATGCTATTGAAATGAGATTGGACATTTTATGAAGGGCAGCTTCCGTAAGATGCTGTCTGAAGAAACACAAACACATTACACAACGTGCATTATGTGGCACTATTATAATTGGAATAAAGGAACGGACTATATAAAAACAAACAGTTTCCTGCATTTGAAGTACCAAGAGAGATTGGGGATAAAATTGATTTTAAAAGATTTAGCCGTGGACAGGAGAAACCTCTTCATGGAAGGTCGAAGAGGGTGTGAAATATATTGCAAAGATGATTAGGCAGAAATAATCAAAATTCCACATTAGTTTGATTGGATGTATTTTGGGGTTGAGAACATTGGGAGAGAATTAAGTTGAGTAAATAGCTTTCAACATCAAAATAAAGCATTTTGTGTCATTAAGCGCAAGAAGTCAACTATCTTTGTGAAAGTTTCTTGTCTGCTTCCATGAGTTAGTATTAACATAAAACAAGAAAGAGATAATTAATACTCAGTTTTGTAAAGCTTTTGTTTTTTAATACATAATCTTGATTTATTTCTTGTTTCCTGATCACAGGATCCAGTTGCTACTGTACTTGATGTATTTACTAAACCGAAGAGCAAATGGAGACCTTTACCGCTTGAAACTGTGGTGTGTATCCTGATGTACCACAAATTATATAATGAAAAGCTACAATAATTTAATTTAATAAGAAATAAAAGTGTGCTTCAGACATGCTGTTTCGTGACTTTTAAGTGTTAGCTTCTGGATTAATTCTTCACTGTCGTATTTTGTATACATAAAAATATTGGGCGAGGACTGGAATCCTTCCCTATGGATTGTTAGCTTGTTGTGCTTGTTCCTGCCTCACAATACCTACATACACTCATCATAAATATTTGTTTTATAATCAACCAAGCCTTGTATGATCCCCTGAATTTAAGAAAGATCAAGCTTCAAAAACAGTCATCAAAATTCTCCCTGCTTGACGAATAATGGGGGGTTTGCACACGTGCTTCCTTGGGCATGTTAAAGCTGATATCCCTTCACTGATTGAAAACTGTGCTTGCACAGAATGAGATATAACGATCCTATCGGATTTAACCTGTGCTGCTCTCGAGCTTCTTTGACTTTATCAACTTGGGTAATTTCTCTCAACCCCAAACTTACTGCTTTGCTTTTATTGAACCTTTTGCAATCCTTTACTATATTAAAGGCACTGCTATTAGAATAATGTTTATGAATGATGAACAAGAACTGGAAATGGAATTTAATTGAAAAATTAACATTTTGTTTACAAAACAGGAATTGGAGAAACTGGCTTCAAGGAAGTTAAAAATCAATGCAAAGGAGACAATGAGGATAGCAGAGAAGTTGTACACACAAGGGTGAGAGTTTGTATGCTGTTGCACTTGATCCCTCTGAGTAATTCCAGCATCTTTTTATGTAACGTTTTGAACTTTCTGACATCCTACTCCATAACTCTCTCTGTAGGTTCATACTATGACGCTCAACTCCCTCTAAACTTTACCAAATGTTCCTTTATCACATGTTTATGGTCTTGGGTCATATTTCCTTATTCTGTATTTGTCTCACTGAATATATGTACTCTGAACCATTCAGAATATTAAATACCCTATGTGTGATCTCTGTTAGTAAATGGTGAACATAAATGTGGACTGTGTTTGAAGAAGTTGATGATCATTGGCTTGATTAATTATTTCACTTCTGCTGAGTGACCAGGTTTGATTAATACATGACAACTGGGACATATTTAGATGTACTACCATTGTCCATGTGGTCAAATAGTCCTCAATCATTATGTCCAGACCAATTATTTAGGGGTCACTAAAGATTTGTGAGAGCTCAGAATTCCTGTGACAACAAATACCTAGTTCAGTTTCTAAGCACACATTGTTGTTTCTGTTCCTACTTCTGCAGATACATCAGCTACCCTCGTACAGAAACCAATATCTTCCCCAAGGACCTGAACCTCTCCATGTTGGTGCAACTGCAAACCGTGGACTCTCATTGGGGGGCATTTGCACAAGGTATTTTGGACGGAGGTGGGCCAAACCCTCGAAATGGAAACAAATCTGACCAGGCCCATCCACCGATCCATCCGACTAAATATGCCAGCAACCTACAGGTATTAGCTCTTCTAGTATTTTTGAATTCTTCTCTGTTGGTGTGATCCCATTCGCTTATCTATCTATATATTACTAAAACTCTCATCTTGTTTGTGATTCTGTCTACGTGCGTGCGTGTCTGCGTATCCGGTGCTCCTGGAACTACGCCAGAATGGTACACGATTGCGCTACAATTTTTGGACCACCTTACTCACAATTGTCCTGTGGTGTGTTTTTATCAAGTTTCGTTCAGATTGATGTTATATTTTACATTATTCACATTTTAAACTTACAAAAATGTAAAACAGCGCCCCCACTTGCCGTTAGCAGAGTATGACGTCACAATGGGATCTTATTTACATAAACTGCCCGTCAGCAGTATTCCATCCCACAATGACATCACAACGAGATCTCATTTACATTAAAAAACTTCACTGTTCCCGATAAAAGCATGCTAGACATGGACACGGACTGGGCCCAGAGCGTGGCTCCGGGCTGAGGTTCGAGCCAGTGCAGGATCCGGGGACTGCAGCTACGGGCCCGTGGGTCCCACGGCTCCAGACCGCAGCCTCAAATAGTGACTGACTGACTTTCAGTTATTTTAAATTCCGCACACGGGGATAACTGAAAGTCTACTAGGGTGTGCGGGATTTGAAATGACCGCGGCGCTGAGGCTGGAGCGAGTTCTAGGGGATCTCATTTACATTTAAAAAATGATGTCAATGGGGTTAGGTAGGGGAGAGGGATTATGGAAGGAGTGACTGATGGTAGGGGAAATGAGGGGGCGAGGAGGAGGAGAAATGTAATTTAAACATTTTGTTTAGTGGGGGATTGGGATGGGGAGAGGTGAGGAGTGTGGGAGCAGGGAGATGGATGGAGAGGAGGGGGGTAGGGAGGGGAGAGTGATTACGGAGGGAGTGACTGATGGTAGGGGAAAGAAGAGGGAGGGGGAGAGAGAGCTGGGGATGAGGGAAAATGAGCCGCTCCTGCGCAGTTGGGGGCTATGGGTGAGTGGTGCAATATTGCGTTGGGGGAAACGGGTGAGTGGTGGAATATTGCGTTGGGGGAACGGGGCCCAACGGGTCCCACTTGGTCTAGTTTTAATATAAAACAATGCAGACTCATGGTTAGGTTGCAAGATGACCATAAGGTTACAAATTGTAGAAATTATAAATATTTTGTATTTATTATGCATTTTAGAACATTACAGAATATATTTGGAGTTGTATTGGATGCAAAGGAAAGGGCTTTGGTGATATTTTTGTTTTGTTACCGATGGGAAGTCTATATTTGCTTTACATGCTATGGTTTATGCACCATCGTGGTCTAGTTTAATTGAATGCTAATTTATTGTATATTTATTGTTGCTGTTCTGTCTAATGTACCTGTAAAACTGCAGCAAGAAATAACATTATTTCAGTTCATATCCAGTGCATATGAATGAATTAATAAGTTTATTGGCCAAGTATTAACATGCAAGGAATTTGCCATGTTGCTCCACCCACAAGTAAAGTAAATGACAAATAAATGCTCCTGTGATTGGCTTGGGTTAAAAGAGGCAGCAAAATCCTGGGGTGAGGGGAAGGGGTGAACTAGAGCATGTTCTTCAACTGCAGTTTCTTTCTTGAATATGAAAAGCTTGTGATTGAATTTTTTTTCTAATTGATAATATTCAATTTTTCAAATCAATACAGAACCAATTTTGTACATGTAACTCATTTGTGAATTGTAATTGTTGTACAAATTTTTACATTTATTTTTAGGGAACTGAGCAACGTGTTTATGAGTTTGTTGTTCGCCACTTTCTGGCTTGTTGCTCCCAGGATGCACAGGGACAGGAAACCACAGTGGAAATTGACATTGCAGAAGAACGTTTTGTTGCTCATGGACTTATGATTATTGCACGGAATTATCTCGATGTTTACCCATATGACAAATGGAATGCTAAGGTATTGCAGAAATAATAAAATGAGTTATTACCTAATTCCTTGTTTCTAGCATGGTGCGGTTTATTGCTTTAGAGAATGCCTTCATTCTTTCAGACAGGAGGAAAGTGTGAAACCCATTAAACAAATTTATTGCCACGTGTACCATAAAATATTCTATTTATTCTGGAATGTGGGCAATAATTAGTCGCAACATTTCTAGAATAGGTGGTGTTCCTGTTCCAGAACTCTGGACTTAGTGACCTTGAACTGATAGACCTGTTGTAAGTATATTCATTGTTGGGAATGGAAAATATAATGGGTTTATATATATCTGTGATGTCTCTACATTTAAAAGCAATGCTCACATCTCTTCTACGTTCACCTAAAGTTCATGCAAGGTATTTGTTGTATGACTGGTAACAAAAATTATTTATTTTAGAGTTCTTGTGATTCTGATCATAATTTGTCTGTTCTAGATTATACCAGTATTTGAGAGGGGGAAGAAATTCCAGCCGACCACTATTGAGATGGTCGATGGCGAGACAAGTCCACCCCAACTCTTGACTGAGGCTGATCTAATTGCCCTGATGGAGAAGCATGGTATAGGTAAGTCTGAAACACAAGTTCTCTTTATTTTGGTGCCTCTTGTTCTCATCTCACTGACTGGATGTTGTGACCCCTTTACTGTGAAGACCAGCATTTTTAGTTCTTTGCTTGGTCCATGATTAGTTAGCTGTAATCAACAGGCACCAATCACTTCATGTCCTTGAAGAATGGAATGGAAATTCTTGTTTCTGATTACCACATGGGTCACTCCTATCTTTGGGCCACTATAAATTGTACATGCGGAAGGGTTTGTATGTTCTCCCATAGACGGTGTGGGTTTTATCCTAGTGCTCTGGTTTCCTCCCATTTCATAAAGATGCGTGGATTGGTAGGTTAATCGGCCACTATAAATTGTCGCTTGTGTGCAGGTGAGCGGTATAATCTGGGGGATCATTAATGAAAATATGAAGAAAATATAAAGGTGGGATTAAAGGTTAGTGTAAATGGGTGCTCGATAGTCAACATGGACCCAGTAGGCCGAAGGACCCGTTTCATGCTGCACATTCCCAGGCTATGACATCCAGTAAACCCTCATTATTACAGACCTCCTTATATCAGATTTTGGTTATAGCGGACTCTTTAAGAACACAGGCTGCTTGTTACACTGTGGAGGCTATTGAAATTGACATGGCACTGAAATTGACAAGCAATTGTTGGGATAGACACTTAACTGTTAAACAATGTAACAAACAGCCTTTGGTATTTTTAGCCTGCAGTAATAAAGATACATTTTTAGTTGTTAAAAAGAATTGGGGTTAGGGTATTGTATCTCAAAACATTACGTTACTTCACAGAGTGACCGCTAGATCGTTAAAGCAAACACTTACTCGGTTATAGAGGATAATCCACAATAACGGACACCATTCCTCCCCCATATGGTCCATAATAACGAAGGATAACTGTAATGGAAAATCTGGTTCTTGGTTGGTAAAGATCAGGTCTGAGTGCCCCAGTGTTGAGGAGTGTGACATGTTAGAGGCCTGTGCTGTGGAGCTGTGTTGCTCATATGCATTTATTTTCTTTCAGGGACTGATGCCACTCATGCAGACCACATTGAGACAATCAAATCCCGAATGTATGTGGGCTTGACTCCAGAGCAGCGATTCCTCCCTGGGGAATTGGGAATGGGTCTAGTGGAAGGTAAGAGAAGAAACTGCTCTAAAATCTGGGATTTTAACATTGGAACCATTTATCTTCCCCCCCCCCCCCCCCCGCCCTCCTGATCCGCTGAGTTACTTCAGCACTTTGTGTCCTTTGAAGATATAACGTGATTGGATCCGGACAAATTATTGGTGATATTTACACCCAGGAACTTGACCATTTTTCTAAGTGACCTGCTATGTTGCTTTAATAATTTATTCTACTATTTTCCCTGTGATAGATGATAAGCCAACTACCACTGCAAAGATTTCTCCAGCAGTTTTTATTTTTTGTTCTATATCCTTTCTGTCTTTTTTTTTGGGGCGGGGGGAGATTGAGTAATATTCATATATTCTAATCTACTGGAACTTGCCTCAGCAATTATTAATTATTTTAAGGTACTGGGATGAAATCCATCAGATTCTGTGTTTCTGGCAGCCCCCAGGTCCAACAATTTCAGTACCATGGTTTTGTAATTTTCCAATTTTCCTCCCACCTTCTAGATTCAGATTTACAGCTATTTCTGGAGTGTGACTCATATTCTTTGCAGTGAAGATTGGTGCAACAACTTACCTGTTTGAGTCATCTGCAATCTCCATATTTGCATTTATCAATTCCCTGGACTTACTTTATAAAGAACCAACTATCACTCTGTTCATTTTTTTGCTGTTAAATTTGCTGTCTATTTTTTTTACACTTGTGATTATTTTTGCCTCTACTGTAGGTTATGATTCCATGGGATATGAGATGTCCAAGCCAGATCTAAGAGCTGAGCTTGAAGCAAATCTGAAACTGATTTGCGAAGGGAAGAAAGACAAGTTTAGTGTGCTGCATCAGTATATTCAGAAATACAAGCAGGTATTCATCACAGCAGTGGCAAAGGCAAAAAAGTGAGTATTTGTATAAACCAAATATTCTTGGGATGTGAGTGTTGTTGGCAAAGGGGCCATTTTCTGCCAGTTTTCATTGTCTTATACTAATGCATGTTAGGTAAAACTGTCTTAAAAGGCAACTTCAGAGTGGAGAGTCAGCCTTAAAGGTTAGGCCTGAAGCCAAATGTAAGAACAGCAGATTTTCTTATTAAAGGGCCTTTACTTAATCGGTTGGATTTTTATGGCAATCTGATAATGTCATGGTTAGTTCAACTGACTAGCTTTTCCTTATTTTTATGTTGTCTTTTAGTTTTAATTTATTATAATATGAGTATGGCCTTTAGAATAGTTACCAGATCCTCTTAGCGTTGATCCATGCAGACACATGGATATCAAGTAATTAGTGGAAATACATTTCAGAAGAGCTTCCTTTCCTTTTGATTGTAAATTCTGAGTCAAAAGGCAGTTCAGTGCCAATATGCCCACCCTCTTTGCCACTACTGTCTTTCTCTCCCCTTCCCAGAGCATCCTCTCTCTTGTCATCAGTGCCCAGCTCTCTGTCCTTCCCATATGGTGATCTTCCAATCTCCATCTCCCCCCCCCCCCCCCCCCCCCCCCATCATTTTTCTCCTTTCAGTGGAGGGCATTGGGTGTCACCTCTTTTGTGTAGCCACATACATTTTACTGCATCACTTACTCACCTACTAACTCACCTCATTTCCTTGCAACACCTCCCATTGGTGGCCATTTCCTATCTGTCGTCCTCGGACTCCCACTTTTCCTTCCACTTCCCGTCCCCAGCAGGTCCTCTTTTTCTATCTGCCCTTTATCCTTGATGGCCTCCCTCATTGGCAGGCCGTATTTCCATCACCCATTTCCGTGCTGACCATGACTGCCCCCTCTCCAACAAGCTTAACAGGTGTACTCTTTTTCCCTGATAGGCCTCTCAATTGGCAGCCCCATCTCCTTTCCCTCCTTACTATACTGCCAAGGGCCTCTTCATCCTAGAAATTTGCTGCACTCTCATGGACCCTTATACCCTGCTCCATCATCTCATTCCATCCTGCAGATTCCTTTGCTCTTTCCATCTCGGCAGTCCCCATTCCCTCATAGTCTTGCATAACAGTAGACTTTCACTAAGCCCACTTCCCTGGACCATCAATCCACCCTCTTAAAACTGCCAATCCCTCCCTGTCATTCAGCTTTCATGTTCTCTCCTGTTTTCCTGACTTGTAACTACCATCTTGCTTTCTCCTTTATTTTCTTTGTTACATTATGGTTATCAGATCTTGCTTTGCCTCCATGAAGCACATGGCATGGATATTACAAGAGAAAAACTGAACGTGGAACATTTTTATTCTAATCTCTGTGAAAATGAAGCCTACAGACTAGATGTTTGGTGTTATTTTGATAGGCTGGATGAGGCTCTCTCCCATTACTTGGGGGAGATGACAGAAATCACACCATCCGAAGAGTTCCAGATGGAGATTTCGGAACCTGTTCGAAAATGCCCCCAATGCGGCAGGGACATGGTTCTCAAACCAAAGAAAGATGGAGGGTAAGAAACTGAATAGGAAGATAACATGAAGCCCTAATACCAATCGCACAGGAACAGGAGGTGGGCATTTGTTGCTGCAATGAACAGTTTCTTCCTCTGAGCTTGATGACCATTTAGTTCATGGATGATCTGCACCTTTTTTTTTTACTTGATTAAAGCTCCACTTTTCACTTGTAAATTGTGCTTGTCCCCTTCATCCATTCCCCTGTGATACAATGCTTCATATTTCATCTAAATCTTATCTGCCCAGTCCCTGTCCCTTCTTTACCCCCACTCTTCTCGAGTCATATCTCTGCCTACTTCTCCTGTTACCTATGTATAAATGTCCACAAAAACACATGCCACACTCTTCCAGCGTGTGAATACCTTTAGTAAATTAGCCTGGTAGTGGCACTGTCAATTTAATCAATTGTGTTTCTGTTTATAATATCTCCTAGTTTAATGTTCCAGTCATTCATGTTAATCAGTCACCATAGTTCATACCTTACCCCTTAGTATGTTCACATGAAGGAATGGATAAGGGGCAAAAAATAAATTCTGTGAACACAGTAAGGTGTGAGGGGAATCCAATGAACATAGCAAGTGTAGGCACTGTGGGAAAAAGCCTGTGAATAGAGAATTGAGTTTAGGGTGGGGGCGAAGAACATAAGGGATGGGAAAATGAATCCTGACAACAGCTCCATACTTATTATTCCTGCTTCCTTAATTTAATTCTTCTGCTCCTGTTTTATATTTTTATGAAAGTGAATTAATGGCCCAAAATTTCAATAAAAAGTGAAAGCCTCTTTAAAAAATCTAAACAGATATCTCTCTATCTTCATTAAACAAATTCTTTAAAACCCATCTCTGTGACCTGGTCTTAATATTTTATGTATCTCACTGAAATTATTTTATTCATCTGAAAGCATAGCTGTGAAGCACTTTAAGTTATTTTACTGTGTTAAAGGTACTGTATAAATGCATGCAATTCTGTTGCCATGCTGAACTATCGGCATATATTGCCAGTTCCTATTCACCTTGTGACAGTTCGGGATGTTGCGTTCATAGTGTTTTCTTTGTATTTGCTGCAGGACGTACCTTTCATGTACCGGATATCCGAGCTGCAGGTCTGCAGTCTGGTTTCCCGATTCTGTCCTTGGGGTCAGCAAGGATGAGAGCGTTTGTCCCACATGTAAGCCACACCCAGTTCACAGGTAAGGACTAAAGAAGACAAATCTAAGCCTTACTGTTTTATTTTGAGAAAACATATTCATTTTACTTGTTCTGAATTTTCAGGTTGAAGTTTAAGTTCAAACGAGGCAGTGTGCCTCCGTTGGTCCCCTTGGAGTTCGTCGGCTGTATTGGAGGTTGTGACGAGATGTTGAGGGAGATCCTGGACCTGAGGTATTTACGTGGACCATCCCAATTGAACAATCAAACAGCCAACCATTTGTCGCAGAACAGACCAGAGAGTCATGTGAACAAGAGGCCCAGAAACCGTGGAGGTGCTGTGCCAACAGTGGCTGTGGGCCCAGTATCTAGAACCGTTCCATCGGTGACTGCACATGATGATAATGCTGTTATGTGCAACTGTGGTCAGAATGCACTACTGCTGACAGTCCGCAAGGATGGACCAAACCAGGGACGGAGGTTTTACAAGTGCAACGTGGGCAATTGCAACTTCTTTCTGTGGGCCGAGCAGGACGTTGGAGAATCGAGAAGCCATGGAGGAGCTGTTGGCAGGGGGAATACGAACACAGATACAGGAAACATCCGCCAAGCTGAAAGCAGGGCGACCTCTGGTGTAGGAGAAACAATGTGCACATGCAACCAGCCAGCTGTCACACGCACAGTGCAGAAAGATGGACCCAACAAGGGACGGGCATTCCATACCTGCTCCAAACCCAGAGAACAGCAGTGTGGCTTCTTCCAGTGGGCCGATGAGAACGCTTTACCTGGTAAGCGTCGCAATAGAGTCACAGAAAAGTACAGCACAAAAACTGTATTGATTATTAACCACCGATTTACTAATGAACTATACGAACAAATCCTAAGGCACTATAGGAAAGTATTTAGTAGACAATTACCAACCTCTTTTTCAAAAACTGTTAACCATATTCAGAAAAATACGGACTACCCAGGTTATTCGTGGGTTACGAACACTAGACTTGTGGGCACCCCATGCATACAAGCAACATTCAAGGGAGCAAGAGGATGAACGGTGCTGAATTTGCTACTGCGGGGCCACTGACGTCTTCTGCCGGGTGGAAATGGGGCATTTCCACTTTCTTTCTTCCCTAGCTCTCCCTCTGAGCCACAATAATTGGAGCCATGTCGAGCTGAGCTAAGTCACAGTGCTCAGCAGCATCGATCAGTCATTGAGTCACTAAGACCAGCTGACAACTGCTTTTCCCACACCGACTTGCTCTCCAATCACAGCCGTTTCTATGACCCTCTCCTACACACTGTTTTTCATTTCTGACTTGCAAACGGTTTGGGTTACGAGCAATTTTTGGGTATGGAAGGAACCCTATTGTAACCGAGGACTGCCTGCAATCTTACATTAATTCTTTTTTTTTTTTTAATTCACCCTACATTCTTATAACTATCCCCAAATTCTACCATTCCCCTACACACCAGGGGCTATTCACAACAGCCATTTGCCAAGCAACCTATCCCCCTTCGCATCCATGAGATAAAACTGGAGCACATGGAGGAAATGCACACGAATCGCAGAGAGAATGTGCAAACAGATACTAGCCACGGCCAGAATTGGGTCTCTGCCGATGTGTGGCAGCAGCTCTACTATTATTGGACAATACTAGTAATATCCTTATTTCACCACCAGTCACTTTTGTGCAATACTCAATGGCAAATTAAAGCTCTTAAAATGCCACCTGGTACCATGGTTTTCAATGCAGTGCCATGAGTTGCTATGAGCCACTTGATCAATGTTTATGGATAGCATGTTTTTTTCAGAATATGGTTTACTGTTTATTGAAATAGAGATTGTGAATTGTCTACTAAATACATTCATAGACGTTCATTGTGCTAGGCCATAACTACTGTGGGAAGCTGTAATGCCAGGTTGCAGATCTGACTGAGGTACAATGAGCTGTGAATGGCCCCCACTAGTTAAATACTAAAAACAGCTGAATAGGTATTTGAGCCTGTACTTAACTTCAGGTCATGCATTGATAAAGGGGGGTGGAAGATTGCAACCTTCAGGTGGTCCGCCCTGTTTCGACTAATGCAATCAACTCGACGTGCACAAACAGAAGATCAAATAGAACAAGTTGTCCTACAACATTAGGCTGTGCGCGCCACACGAAAGAATAAGATTAATAAAGGAATACTTGGGATGTTCAAATCAAATGATATCATTGTATTATTTCTATTTCAGGATCACTAAGTAATCGGCTGGATAGAAATTCTTTCCAGAATGGACCCACAGCAAAGAAGCCACGGTCCTGCGGGCTATGTCATCAGCCGGGGCACACCAGGACAAAGTGCCCCCAAAACCGGTGACCCTCTCACCTTCCCACCTGCATTTTGTCATAAACTGGGTACTGTGCCTGCAGAGAAAACTGTCATCTTCATCTCAGTTCTCCTGATCTTTCCCACTGATACTAACCAGATCCTTCATAAGGAGTACTGCATTTTGTGATCTTTAATATAGAGTTCATTGTTCGATGAGGGAGAGTGGGTTGTCTGGACGTGTTGGGTGCCGGGTTACAGTGAGAAGCAGAATGCAATCCATTACTTAACCTGCCCCCAGGAGCGGTTGCTCAGTCCTCCATGGGTGGATTTTATTCATGGAATGGTATTGCTTCTATCAAATCAAGCTTTTCTGGAGATGGTACATCTTAGCATCTGAGGAGTAGATGAGCTGTAAGAACGTCAATTTGTTTTAGTCAGAATGTTTCAAGTTAGTTAAAAGCTCAGGATTTGATTTTGGCACCTTTAAATGCGAAGGTAACTTTTGATTAGGTCATTGTGTTATCATAAGTTTAGGTTCCAGTTCAGCATGTTTGCATTTGATTTTTGAATAAATCACTTGTAAATGTCCAGCAGGGAATTAAGTTTCTATTTTTGGAGAGATATTAGGTTACTGTATTATCTCTTGTGGAAGTTGCGCGATGTACCATGGATAAGGAATCGTTCAATGGCTGCATTGTCAAATGGCTTTCAGTGAAGTGCAGTAGAAATGCAGATGCTTTATTTTCCTCATTTCCTTCTATGGGAAAGAGAACAGCCATTCTCCTTTTACATTTTATTGAGGATTGTGTTTATCCTATATAATACTGGGGTAGTGCACTAATGATTACAGAACTATTTCACTGATACCGTATTGATAGCCACAGAATTCCCTGGATACAGTAAAGATAGATGTAGGGTTACACTATTGGTGGGAATGTATCACAGTATACCATCGGGCTGCATTTAGCAGTGTGAACGTAACTATCACCAACACATTGGGAGGTTGCATTGAACCATAGAACTGAAGTTATAACAGGGCAGAGTAATTGAAGAGATAGAATTGAGTAAACCCGAGAGTCCACCAGGACATGGATGAATTAAAATTCATTTTTATTTAACATTAGAAACTACTGTTAAGTGTGATTTTATTTTCAAATTTCAAATAATAAATTAATATTTGCTTTTTCAGTGTATTTCTGTTCTCATGGTTTAACTGAAAGTGTGATTTGTTTTCCTCTGAAGATGTACCGATATGTTGACTGTCTCTTGTATGATTAACACAGGGATTCCACCCCAACGTGGGACATTCTAAGCAGGGAATGATATAGAATTGTAATTTGGGTGGTGGAATCAGATTTCCCAACTGTACAAAGAGACAGCTGGGAGTTGTTCAGCTCCCCAGCTGGTTTCAACATTGTGATTAGTGAAAACAGTTGATCAATTATAATGATTTCCTGTGGTCCTAAACTCCACTGAATGAAGTAAGTAAATTGGCCAATGAAATAAGTCAGATTTTCTGCTGAAACATGAATGCTTTGTTACATCATTAAACATTAAAAAGGCAAAATGTTTTCCTTTTGATATTTCAAGATTATCGGTAAATCAAAAGCAATAAATTATATACTGAAAATCTGAATATTGGTGTTTTTTTAAGGGTACAATTAAGATTATACAATCATAATTTCTTATTGCTTGACAACCCTAATCCCTTCAGACATCATTAAGGTATCATTTAATAATTGCTATTCTTAAATTACTCGGGCATCATAAGGTCATGGGTGATAGGAGCAGAATTGCACTTTATCTGCTTATTTATGTGTATAATGAACTTAACTGTTCTGTTTTTTGCTTATAATATTCTGTTGTGCTGCAACAATCAAGAATTTCATTGTCCTATCTGGGACACATGACAATAAACTCTCTTGACTTGACTTGACTTAGGCCATTCGCCCATCAAGTCTACTTCGTCATTCAATCATGGCTAATCTATCTCTCCCTCCTAACCCCATTATCCTGCCTTCTAACCATAACCCCCGACACCCGTACTAATCAAGAATTTATCTATCTTTGCCTCAAAAATATCTATTCACAGCCTTCAGTGGCAAATTCCACAGGTTCACCACCCTCTGACTAAAGAAATTCTTCCCCTTCTCCTTCCTGAAGTACCATCCTTTAAATCTCTGCATCTTTTTACCAAGCTTTATACCACAAGTACACCTATTTATTTCCCCCATTGCAATCATTGATGTAGATTATGAAGATTGAGTAGATTATGAATAAAGGCTCAAGCAATAATCCATGGGGCACTTAAATTAAGACAGATGATCCACTCATTCCTTTCTGTCTATTAATGCATCTATATTGCCCCCAATCCCATGTAATCTAAATTTCTCCATTAATTACATTTTGTGTTGCACCTTAAAGGCTTTCTGAAAATCCACACGACTTTCAAGGCCAATGATTTACACAATTGTTTTCAACACATTATCCCCCAGCCAATGTTGTATTGTGCAAAGAGAATGGAGTAATTAATGGTAGATATTTGTCAATATCCATGAGTATTGTCAATCATTGACAATATTCATGGATATTTGAATAACAAAGTCCAAGTCAATTATCTTTGGAAACTTTGTGATGGATCCTCACTGGACATGATTGGCATTTATGCTTGCTATTCTGTGGAAGGATACGCTTATCTCTATATTCAGCATAAGGTTGCCTCAGTCTATTGAATTCATTTTTCACTGGCTGCAAACCTGACTTGTCCAAGAAGCCGACCTCTGGCATTGTGAAATATCTACCCAAGCAGATTTCCTCAGATTCTCAACATGTTTCTATGAAAGAAAATTCAAACAGAAATAAATTAATGGTGTAGATGTACCAGTAACAGGAATCCAGACAGATTCGTAGCTTAACAATGGCCAATCATTCCACAATGAATCCGATCCCTCCTAGCTTCCAAGCGGTCATACAGAGCGTTTGCATCTCTACCACTTGAATGTCAATATACTACACATCCGAGCTCAAACTTCTGGAGGAACTCAGCGGGTCAGGCAACATCTATGGGGGGAATGGACAAAGGGCCCCTCCCCAAAACGTCATCAGTCCAAATCCCTCCACAAATGTTGTCCCACCTGCTGTGATCATCCAGCACCTTGTAGCTTGCTTAAGGTGCCATCCATCATCAAAAGTTCCTTATACCTACACATCGGATCTCAGTTTGTGTAAGAAGGAACTGCAAAAGATAGACACAAAATGCTGTAGTAACTTAGCGGGTCAGGCAGCATTTCTGGAGAGAAGGAATGGGTGACATCTTAGATTGGGAAGGGTCTTGACCTGAAACATTACCTATTTTTATAGAGATGCTGCCTGACCCTTTCCTAATCGTAATAATCTTTATTCAGAGTAAAAAAAATTATACAAAACTAGAACTGCAAAATTTCTTCCAGACAGTGAAAGACGTTCTTTGGTCTGCCCGAACGTTGTTGACCCCTCAGTTACTCCAGTATTTTGTGGCTATCATCGGAACTCACTTACTGCGCTCTGGTCTTTTATCTAGGAGGTTGGCAGACGAGCCCGCCCACAATCTATGACAGTTACCTTAGATAAACACAAAAAGCTGGAGTAACTCTGGGACACGCAGCATCTCTAGAGAGAAGGAATGGGTGACGTTTAGTTTAGAGATACAGTGTGGCCCGACCAGCGATCCCCGCACACTAACACCATCCTACACACACTAGAGACAATTTTACACTCATACCAAGCCAATTAACCTACAAACCTGAACATCTTTGGAGTGTGGGAGGAAACCAAAGATCTCGGTGGAAACCCATGGGGAGAACGTACAAACCCCGTGCAGACAAGCGCCCGTCGTCAGGATCGAACACGGGTCTCCGGCGCTGTGCCACCGTACCGACCGTAGTTAGGGTCGACACCCTTCTTACGTTGAACAATCCCTGTTCCAGGCATTCACTGGCCCTGTCCCCAAACTCTATGTTACATTGACGACTGCATGGGTGCTACCTCCAGCACTCATGGACTTCATCAACTTCACTACTCGACCCGTAACGTCACCTATTCCTTCGCTCCATAGATGCTACCTCACCCGCTGAGTTTCTACCTGCCACCCATTTCCATCCTGTGCTTCCTGCACACTTCGATGGCCCAACTCATGCCCTGGGGCTGTCGATCAACGGGAGAGGGGGGCGGGGCGGGGCATGCGCTCATATCCGGAAATGGGTGAGACGCAGCTCAACCGAACCTGATGGACGGCTTGTGATTGATAGGCGTTTCGGCCAATGACACTGATCGAGGTCGGTCAGTGCCCGCCCAGGTGACTGGGGTGCTGGCCAATGAGCTGCGAAGGAAGGGCGGGGTTAATGGCGGTAGGTTGAGGCGGACTGTCACAGCGGCCATGGCTGCCACCGGAGTCTTGCCCTTCATCAGGGGTGTGGATCTAAGTGGAAATGATTTTAAAGTAAGTCAGTTACACCACGCTGAATATTAATGTTCGGTGTAGCAATGAGCTGTTGCCTGGTCAGTTGTGTGGTATTATTATGACTTTATTATTGAACAGCAATCTGACTGTACGAGGCAGGCAGCCTAGGCCTGTGGGGTGTTTGTATAGTTCTACATAGTCGTAATATTTCTATTCTGCCGAATGTATTGATATTATGTGCTTTTTGTTGACAGTTAATGCAGAATTCCTGATCTTGATGTCATTACCAGCTTCATTTATGACTACTTTCCTTAGAAAGTTATGAAACTTTTTGTTATTCAAAAAGAAATTCAATCATACGGCTTAATTCTTGGCTTAATTGTTTATTCTTTGGCAAATGTAAACTTTGAGACACAAACATTTTCTAGGATTATCGATGAATGGAGAATGGAAGACAAATGATATAGATGGGAACCATGTTAGTTGAAAATGTGCAAAATAGCATAGTAAACTTTCCATCTCTTGATCTTATTGACTTAATTGTTTCTTCAACCAAGATTGCCTCACCACCTTCTTCCTCTCGCTTAGCCCCTCCCTATTATGTTTGAAAAGACTTTAAACAAGAATGTTGAATAACTGCACAACTTTATAACATGTTTCAGTAAGAGCTATAATATGTCTATCAGCGCTTCGGCTATCTACATGCTTCACAACAGACTCCTTTTAACTTCCAGCCTTTATTTGTTCTTCCTTCTAAACGACCTCACTTTTTTAGCTTCTATTCCCAATTCCCAAATCTCTTTTGTATCTTTTCACTTCCACTGCCAAGCTAAACTAAACCCTCCCCAAATCTGCCTGCAAGGAGGTTAGTCCTAGTTCTGTTAAGTCACAGCCTGTCTGACATTGATAGATCCTATCTTCCCCACAACATTTCCCATGCCTTTTTGTCCCCAAAGGCCTTGCTAGTAGATCCCCCACGAGAGAATTAGAAAGGACCTGAGTTACAACGGAACAGCCATTTTGGAGTGGGCCATTGTGAGAATGGCTGTTGCAAGGCTGAACGGCTGTGCTTGAGGTGTAAGTACATCGGGGTAGGTGTGGATTACATGGACTTTATCAAGGCTTTTGACAAAATCCTGCATAGTATCATCATCATGGATAATGATATATATTAATGATTTGAGTAAGAATTGTAGATGGTATAATTAGTAAGTTTACAGAAAACATCACATTTGGTAGTGTGGTGGACAGTGATGAAGATTGCCTAAAGATACAACAGGATCTGGATCAATTGGAAAGTGGGACAAGGAATGGCAGTTGGAATTTAATTTGTGCAAGTGCAATGTGATGGATTTCACTAAGTTAATCCAAGGCTGGACATACACAGTGAATGAAAAGGCCCTGGGGAATGCGGTAGAACAGAGAGACCAAGGGGTACAAGTACATGGTTTCCTGAAAATGGGGACACGGGTAAATTAGATGGTGAAGAAGTTGCATAAATGCTTGCCTTCATCAGTTGGGACAGGAGGACAAGAGCTGGGACTTGATGTTGCAACAGTATAAGATGTTGTGGAGACCACTTGGAGTATTGTGTGAAGTTCTGGTTACGATACTATGGCAAGGATGAGATAAAATGAAATAGGGTGCAGAAAAGTTTCTATAGGATATTGATGAGGCTTGAGTTTTAAGTAAAAACTGGATAAACTGGGACTATTTTCATTGGAATGAAGGAGGCTGTGGAGTGACCTTATATAGAGGTTTATCAGATCGTGAGGAGCATAGATAAAATTGATTGTTACAGTCTTTTTCCCAGGGTAGGAGAGTTTAAACTGGAGACATACGTTTAAGATGAGAGGGGAAAGATTTAAAGAGGGCTTAAGAAGCACATTTTCCACACAGAGGGTGGGGTGGATGGGGAACAAGTTGTCAGAGAAAGTAGTAGAGGTGGGTACAGTTACAATGTTTACAGGGTACATTGGATAGGAAATGTTTTGGGGGCTATGGGCCAATTACAGGCACGTGAGACTAGCTCAAGAAGATGCTTTGGGCAGCATTGATGAGTTGGGCTAAAGGGACTATTTCAATGCATTTTCTTTAGCAAAGCGAAGGACTGTATGAATTTAAAGCCCTTCCTTTTGCACAAATTTCCTGCTAGCTATTCGTCAGTGTTATCCTCCTAAAATTGTATTCATTGGTCATGGAAGTCAATTTGTGTTTACCACAGTTTGAGGCTCTTTTTCTTAATCTATCACCTAATTCAATAAAATATGCCTGCATTCTTATTTCCGCCTATGTCATTGGTAGCAATATGGGCCAGTGTCTCCTTATCCAAAAGATTCTGCCAGGACTTAGTGATGCTCTTTACTTTGCCACCAGGGAAGCAACACATTTCCTGGAATGAGGTCTGTGACTGCTGAAGCTCTGCTAACTATAGACTATCTTATTGCTGTCACTCTTGGCTTTGTTTTCTCTTTTCATGTGCAGTCGAGCTACCCGTGGTGGTATGCTCCTGGCCCTGGCAGTGATAGGCAAGAGAGCGTTCGTTTTCCCCCATCAGAATTAGAAATTGAATATTACTTGGGGAATGAGGACTCCTGAAATACCCACCAGCTTTTTGTTTTGTGTATCACTTTATCTGCCATGGTTGTACATGTCATGGGATATGTATTCCATGGATCCAAAGTATCCCGCATGGTACCATCAGATTAGCTCAGTCCTTCTCTACCTGTGCTATGATGGTGGATGATCCTCTTCCAAAATATGCAGTTCACAAAATCCAGCCTTATGGATGGAATGTGACAGCTGTTGCTCAGGCTCCAAGATGCAGAGATTGAGCTGCTCCAGCTGGTGACACTTCTGTACTGTGGCTGTATAGAACGTGGGGAGTGCATTCCAAGGGTCTGAAGTGCCCTGCATGTCTCCATTAGATTAACTCGTTGGTCAAAAATTAAAGCCGCAATTGCATTGTATTAGTTTATTATTGCCACAGGTACCGAGGCACAGTGACAACTTCATTTGTGTGCTATCCAGTCAAATCATCCCATACATGGGTACAATCCAGGAGGTGCAAAGAGATTCCAGAGTGCAGAATATAATGTTATAGTGTTACTGCTCGAGAGAAAGTGCCAGGGTTGCAATGAAGTAGGTTGTGAAATTGGGTCTGCACCCTTGTCTTATGAGAAGTCTGTTCAAGTAGTTTGAAAAGGGGAATAAACTGTTCATGATGTGTTTTCAATCTGTTAGTAGCTTCTGCCAGATGGGAGAGAGAAGAGGGAATGACTGGGGAGTGAATGGTCCTTAATTATGTTGCCTGCTTGACCTTCTTTTCGTGTCCATCTTGTTACAAATGTTGGCTTCGCTGTCATCGTCCTAAAAAGGACGCAAGCTTCCGACGACAATCAGTGGAAGCCATCACTTGTCGCAATAGATGATGGTGGTAGCAGAATTTGCTCAGGGTACTTCCAGTTTCCAGCCCCGCGACGTGGACACTTCTGCTATGGGGCCGCTGCTTTACCTATCCAGTGTGAAGTGCAGCTTTGGGTGGTTTGTGTGATAGACTGAACTGCAACCATAACTCTGCCGTTTCCCGAGATCTTGGCAGAGAAGTTGCCAAACAAAGTGATGATGCATTGTATAGTAAATCAATAGAAATTATTAAGGACATGTTCTGTCGTCGTCGTACCCCCACCCCCCACATTAAGGGCCTGTCCAACTTTCACGACCTAATTCATGATCTTTTTTACTCGTGGACATTTTTCATCAGGTTCGAAAAAATGCCCCGAACTTCTTGATGCCACGAGTACCTACAACTAGCATCACGGCCTGCTACGACCTACTTACGACCTCCTATGACCTCGTGGCGACCATGCTGCGAGTATGAGTCAAGGGCAAACTCGGCAGAGGTCGTGAAAGTGGGACAGACCCTTTACCTAGTGCTGGAGTAACTGAGTGGGTCCGGCAGCATTCCTGGAGATCATGGTAGCGCAGCGGTAGAGTTGCTGCCTTACAGCGAATGCAGCGCCGGACACCCGGGTTTGATCCTGACTACGGGTAGTGTCTGTACGGAGTTTGTACGTTCTCCCCCTGACCTGCGTGGGTTTTCTCTGAGATCTTCTGTTTCCTTCCACACTCCAAAAACGTACAGGATTGTAGGTTAATTGGCTTGGTAAATGTAAACATTGTCCCTTGTGGGTGTAGGATAGTGTTAATATGCGGGGATTGCTGGTCGGCGTCGACCCGGTTGGCCGAAGGGCCTGTTTTCGCGCTGGATCTGTAAGTAAACTAAAATCATGGATGTGCCGTTTCGAGTCAGACCCTTGATCAGTCAGAAGAAGGGTTCTGAAACGACATCTATCCATGTTTCCCAGGGATGCTGCCTGAGTCGCTGAGTTATTTGAGCACTATGTCCATTTTTAGAAATTTACATAATTGTTAATGGGATCTAGCTGTGCAAAATGTGGGTGCTTTATATCTTGCATTATAACTATTTTTTGTTTGGAGAGGGAGAATGCTTTATGGAGAGTGGCAAGTGTACATAATATGTACACTTTAGCGGTGATGTAATGGCTAAGATATCCAAGATTAAACTTATGTTGGAACTTCAACATACTAATTATTGAGTGTTTAAATTGTAAGTCTCATGCCAGATGAGCAGTCTTGCAATTGAGAGACAGTGGAAGATTGAACGAGATGATATGGTAGAACCAGCTAATGCGGGCAGACCTGTGAAAATTGATGCTTGGCTTTCAAATGATGTCACTGAGGTGTGGTACTCTTGGTCACTGCCTTTGAGATTTTGAATACAGCTTTGAATTTTTTTCTTAATTGTATAACTTGTGTGGAGGTTATGTTGATGTTGTTATTTTAACCACATTGGCGTCTGCTTGAAATATGTAGATGCAAGGCCAGGGCATGTTTACAAAGCAAAATGTAATGTTTTTTTCTTTTGCAAAGGGTGGTTATTTTCCTGAACATGTTAAGTGTATGACCAGTTTGCGATGGCTGAAACTGAACCGAACAGGACTTTGCTACTTACCCGAGGAATTGGGTTCTCTTCATAAACTGGTAAAGTGTTTCTTTCAAATTACCAACCAAATCAAAATGCAAGTGTTTTTTGTATCACCCTCCCCTTAATTTCAGTGCCAAGCAATATCTCCTTTGAGGGTTAATTAATATTAATGGCATCCATTTTAGATTTCCCACGCAACGAACCTCTCGATTTCAACCAACTCACAGTTTGTGGACTGCAGGGAGGAAAAAGCTTTGTTATACTATTATTACCATCAGCGAATACGGTTGAAAATGAGCTGACTGTCTACTCTTGATCACCATTCAGTTTGGAACTGTTTATGCATTGGTGTGAGGACCATGTTGATTGTGAATCTTCTTATGACCTGGTACCCTTTTGGTTCTGTCTATGTTTAGTGGCCAGAAAGGAATTGACTTCCATGGAAGTCAACTCTGGTCAGAGTCACTCTTATTAGGAGCTGCAGTTGTCTTATGATAGAATTATTTATTATGTTGGACTGTGATCTTGTTCACAAATTGGCTAATAATAGTGGCAAAAATAAATTGTTCACTACCATGTTTAGAATTTTAGATCTTGGTTACTGTAAGCTATAGAACTATAGATTATTTCCTTTGCATGTTGTTTCCAAAACTGGGTCATCATTTGTGCCAGTAATTTTTTTTAAAGTGTTGATTAATTACAAAAAAATGTGAGATCGTTTACTCTGCTCTAACCCGAAGGTTTTGGTTTCATTGCAGGAACATTTATCAGTGAGTCATAACAGTTTGACAACACTTCATGGGGAGCTCTCTAGTCTGCCTTGCTTGCGGGTGAGTAATAAGACAGGTCATTTCAGAAAGGACTGATGGAACCAATTAGAGCTATTCTTGAAGCAGAAGCTCAAGATAAAACAACGTTTTTAAAAATGTGGATATATTTCACTGCATAGTCCCTTAAATATCCACTTCCTTCATCTTTTCTGTTCCTGGCCCAACTTTCCAGAACATCCTTAATGCTTCTTTCATTGGGATCACCATTTTTCATTGCAATTTTGTGATCCCAAGCTCAGATACACTGATCTACCTTCCAAGCATGAAATCTTGAGAATTTGTAGCTGTAACTAAGTTATATTTAGACGGTATGCATAACATATTGTTCATGAAAGAATCTAATCTGTAATTCAAACCACTTTTTACTGACATGGAACAGTAAATGTCTATAATATCCTTTGTGTTCTCCATAGGCCATTGTTGCTCGAGCTAATAACTTGAAAAATTCTGGTGTTCCTGATGACATTTTCCAGTTGGATGATCTCTCTGTGCTGGTAGGTTTAAAGAGTTTATTACAGGGCATTGCATTCACTGTGGGGAAAATATCTCCTGGATTCCTGAAGATTACTTAACAAACATATGTAAAGCTAGAAGAGCATTCAGGAGTGGTTTTAAAGTTCTCTGCTCGTTATATTTGTTTCACATCAAATATTTAACAAAAATAGAGGATATTTCAGTATCATCTTGCTGCCTCAGTTCTTGATATTTTTTTGGATGCTTTGCAAATCCCATGGAATTTTCTCCCATCACATTCACAATGAGTGTATTTTTCTATAGGAGAAGATGGTCATTGGCAGGAGAAGTTGGTGGGAAGGAAGACCATGGTTTTCTGTGGGCAAGGTCAAGACCTTGAACATTGGCAGGCTTTTCTAGTTCAGCATCAGCTTCAATTATTTTGTATTGCCCACTTCTGCCTTAGCACGTGGCCTATGCTCAGCATTTTCCAAAGGAACGCAGCACCAGAGATTGGAAGCTACCACTGTTGGCACATTTCAATCTTGCTCAAGCATTTCTGTGCGATTGTGTATATTTGCTTCAAAGGTGAACAAACCAAACATTGATTTATCCTGCAACTCTTTCATACTTATTATGACTCAGGAGGCCATTTGGCTTATCGAGGCTCTGGTAGATCAATTCTATACATTCTAGTTCTCCTCTTATTTCCCTGTAAACCTGCAACCTGTTCTCTCACACATGCACATCAACCTCCATTCTCATTGATTATTTTACAATTTACATATTGTATGCGGTAATTTATAGTAACCAATTAATCTACCCACATGTCTTTCATATTACAAGGGCACCTGGTAGAAATCTATGCAAATACACAAAGAATATGTAAACAGCACACGTGCTCAGCATTTATCAAATGGGAAATCGTAGTCACAGAACAGTATGTCATTTTCAATCCCATCCTTTTCACCTCCTTTAATGCTACAATTGTTAGCATCAAATATTCTGTAGGCAAGCATTCAAAAGATGTTCTATGCAAATGCACTGCAATCTCAAGAGGAAATAAGGATATCTGTTTTTGGGAAATAATGTATCCAAATAAGATCATTCTTCTGCTTTGAGAATGTACTTGATGGACTGATATACACTTTGTGTTTCAGGACCTCAGCTATAATCAGTTGTCAGAGATTCCTAGGGAACTAGAGAATGCTAAAAACATGCTGGTGCTCAACTTGAGTCATAACAGGTAGGCATGAATCTCACCGTAAATACATTTGTTGTTGATTTTATAAAACTTTTTTCTGTTTATGTTTTCTTTTTTTTTTTCAATTTGTTCCATGTGCATGAAATTGTGCAATCATTGAATAGAGAGTGGAAGATAAAAGTTTGTTCTGTGGGACTGATGGACCAAATTACCTCCTTGCCCTCACCTCCAGTACTGAGGTGCTTACTTGCTGGCTTTTGCTCATAGTTTTGAAGTTGGCTCTTGTAGTTATATGCCCGAATGTAATTTCCATAACCCTCCCTCCCCTACAAAGCCCAACCAACTTCCCACCACTTCACATCTTTCCCTGACAACATGTATAGCAGGAAAAACCTCTAGCTCTAGCTTGATACTGCCCCTCATGGATACAATGAAGAGTGAAACACATGTCCCAGCGAGTTGTGCTATAACATCATTATGATATAACAAGAAACTGCAGATACTGTGTTTAAGAAGGAACTGCAGATGCTGGAAAATTGAAGGTAGACAAAAGTGCTGGAGAAACTCAGCGGGTGCGGCAGCATCTATGGAGCGAAGGAAATAGGCAATGTTTCGGGCCGAAACCCTTCTTCAGACTGAAGAAGGGTTTTGGGCCGAAACGTTGCCTATTTCCTTCGCTCCATAGTTGCTGCTGCACCCGTTGAATTTCTCCAGAAAATGTGTCTACCTGCAGATACTGGTTATACCAAAGAAATGCACAAATTACTAGAATAACTCGGTCGGTCAGGAAGCATCTCTGGAGAACCTGGATAGATGACACTAGTTTGCTTGTCATTTTTTTCCTTGTATTTAGATATCATATATTCTTATTTCTGATACTTTGTTTTCTTTTGCAGTATTGACAACATCCCAAACCAACTGTTCATAAACCTCACTGATTTGCTATACTTGGACCTGAGTGAAAATAGGCTGGAGAGTTTGCCTCCTCAGATGAGACGCTTGGTTCATCTCCAGACACTAATTTTGAATAACAACCCACTCATGCATGCGCAAATGCGGTAAGTGACAACCAAAAGCAAGTCTCTCTGTTTAATTTCATGTCATAAAAAATTAAAATAACAGTAGCTGATGAATGAGTCAGGTGTTTGAATGGGTACCATGGCAAAAGTGAAAATGCTTTCAGAAATTGGCCCAGTCTTAGTCATATTTGACAATATGAAAAATTGTGGAATACATCTCTTCTAATTCTGAAAGCATTACAGGTATATTGTTTTGTACTGTATATATGATTCATTTTTGTTTAAAGTTTATCAAGTGAATGTTATGTTGACAATGTTTGTTTAGGGTCAAAGGTCAAATATGACTGGTCACGTGTGTGGTCTCACATGGAAACATTTTTTTCATAACTCTGTTTTATCTTACAAACTCTGTGAATTTTAAAAAGCTAGAATGTTCATATCTTTAGCAGACATGCATTATAGTTCTGTAGGTAGGAAAATCACAGTGAATAGGATTAATCTCTTACAATAATCTTTTTCATGTATTACTTTACGTGATGCCACCTGGTCACGTGTGTGACATTTTGGTTCACTTTCCAAAGAATGGCCCAATTGTTAAATGCTTTGATAAGAATGTTTGGTCTTTCTGGCTGACGAGCTATTGTCATGTCAGTGAATAGCTAGCGTCGAGTGATTGGAACCATGGGGCATTCAGCTACAAAGTTAATTTTCCCGTAGTATGCTCCATGAGGCTATTTTTGTGCAAATGAAGCAAGAAGAGCACCAAAGTATCAAACAACTTTGTTTACACCACCCACAATGGTAAGAAGTTCTAACAGTTATTGTTATTGGTAATAAATCCTGGCATAATGGATAGAATGGCTTGTTTCTGTGCTGCAAAAGTACTTTGATTCTGAAGCATCATAATAGAGATGATAATTTAGAACAATTTCCATTTTCTATACCACTGAACAGTTGACCAGGGTTTACTTTAGTTTTGTGCATTAATCTGCAGGTTTGATTGAATTCTAGCAGGGTGTATAATTCATTGTACTAATCTCTTGCAGGCAGCTTCCTGCAATGACAGCTCTACAAACACTGCATCTCAGAAATACACAACGCACACAAAGCAACTTGCCTACAAGCCTAGAGGCCCTGTCTGGTCTGTTGGGTAAGACAAATCCTTTGTTAAATTGAGCTGCTTCTGCACATTTCAGTCTAGCTGTTCATTAAAAAAATATAACTTCCCTTACATGTCTTTGTTTGCAAAATCTTGCATTACATTTGTCTTCCCCGTTGAAATTTTATACAGCTCAATGATTCCAATGTCTCCATCACACAGTCCTCTAGCTTTAAGAACAGTCTCTTACCTATTTCTGCTCATTTGCCTTGTGTGGCTGTGTTACATCAGTTTTGTTATGTTGCACATTCTTAATATAAGCCATTTTAAACAGTAATTCTACCGAGTGGCTTGAGGTTGACCTTCATCCTAATCATGGATGGAAGTGTGATAGACTTGCTTTGTGAAATTGAGGCTGTCCATTTAATCATTTGTTTACTTTGATTGCAAGTCACTATTAATAAGGTACCAATTACTTTCTGAATCTGTGTCTGTATCTTATTGCTTGGTTTCAGTTCTGTTGAGTGAAACTGACAACCTTTTTCGCTCTTTGTATTGATTGATTGAAAAAGACACCATGGAAACAGTCCTTTGGCCCACGTTGACCATTGATCAGTCGTTCACACTAGTTCTATATTATCCCACTTTCACATCCACTCCCTATACACTAGGGGCAATTAACCTACAAACCTGCATATCTTTGGGATGTGAAACCAAACAGGAGCACCCTGAGGAAACCCACGTGGTCACAGGGAGAACGTGCAAACTCCACACAGACAGCACCTGAGGTCATGATCGAATCTGAGACTCTTGCGCTGTGTGATAGCAGCTCATGTTCTGACTCATCTCAGTAATATATGAGTACAGCTGACTCCCGCGTTACAGTGGGTGTGAGGGGTTTTCTTTCCTTAGTAAATGGTCCTTGGTGTGGCTTTGTATTATGGAGAATCGCGATATCCATAGCACTATAAAGAAATGTTAGCTGAAAAAAAAATGTGTTTATTTTTCACATACATTCTATGAAAGTGAATTTCATTCGATATCTCAAACTTTTGATTCAATGATGCTTTATTTTGGGTTGCAAATTATGAATTCCATAAAGGTAAGTTTTGGTTATCTGAATGGCTGTAATGTGAGTGTCACCTGTATCTAACTTACAATTGTTTTTTTTCTTCTTATGATGTGGAATTGATGATTAGTTTTAAACAAACCTGCTCTGTAACAGAGTACCAGGAGCAAAAGTGAAGCAACTGGACTTGCCCTGGATTTATCCCCGTGCCAAAAGCCAGAGTATAAAGTCAGCCAAGGGCATGCATAGGATCCTCCCAAGAAAGATTTTGGTGCTTCGTTTTTGGGTTAGAACTGCTTCCATGAAGAGGATATTTAGAAATAATGTCAGGTTAATTCTTTCAAAAATTGACTGATGTCTAGGTAAAGGGCACGTTCACATGGTAATTTCATTCATAAGATTAAAATGTTTAATTAGGATATTTAAAATGTATGTGCCTGGCAATCATCCTAACCTGTAGCCTTGCTCATTCGAGCATGATGAAACATGTGTTTTATTTGCCGATTTTGCCGACGACACCACGGCGGTAGGACTGATCAGCGACAACGACAAGTCAGCCTACAGGGAGGAGGTCCAGCACCTGACAACCTGGTGTGCCGATAATGACCTCGTCCTCAACTCCCAGAAGACGAAGGGAAATCATTGTCGAACAATCTCGGAAACACCTCCAAGCTGATCAAAAAGGTGCAGCAGCGCCTTTACTTCCTGAGGAGGCTCAAAAAAGCCCACCTGTCCCCCCAGATCCTGACCAACTTTTACCGCTGCCACCATTGAAAGCATCCTGACCACCTGCTTTACGGTCTGGTACAGCAGTTGCACCGTAGCAGACAGGAAGCACTACAACGGGTGGTGAAAACCGCCCAGCACATCGGTGCCCCGCTCCCTGCCATGGATGCCCTCCACCGAAAACAGTGTCTGAGACGGGCTGGGAAGATCATCAAGGACCCCTCCCACCCTAACCATGGACTGTTTGCCCTCCTACCATCGGGGAGGCGGTACAGGAGCCTCAGGTTCCTCAGCAGATCTGAGTCCTGCTCTCTGTATTTACCTATATATTGCTATCACTGTGACATTAAAATTGATCTGTGCACTTCTCAAGTCTTAAAAGTATTACAATTTGTTTTGCAGATGTGGACTTATCTTGTAATGATCTTAGCCGGGTACCTGAGTGCTTGTATACCCTCTCGTCTCTGCGGCGGCTGAACCTCAGTACCAACCAGATCTCCGAGCTCTCACTCTGCATCGATGTGGACGCGCTGGACACGCTAACCTAACCAACTATTCATTTTATTTTAAAAATAGGTTGTGCCTATTGTTATGGCAAATCGACTTGAAAGATAATGCCAGTTATTGTTTTAAATGTGATTATTTTTATGTTTCTATCACTACTTTATTAATGACAGCTTCATTTGAGTGGTTTACAGATCAAAGTTTTTTACTAGGCCAATAATTTCTGGGGTATTGGATAATGTTGTTGGAAGCATTACTGTAAATCACCTGGGAGAAACTATTTGTCATGGGCACAATCTACGTTGTACCTTTTGTGGGTTTAGTATGCCTCTCAAGGATCAAATATTGACTATTCAAGTTTGATCCTATCCTTGGGAGAATAAAAGAGATTCTTTTTTAGTTTTGTACCTTTCAAATGAACTACATTTGTTGTATTTGAACACGAACAGGCAGGATTTCGATGGAATCTAATCGGGCATAGGGAAACTGACAATTCTAGAGGAATTTATGGTAGCCAATGATAACTTGGATCTGATCACAAAGAGTGTGAGCATCATTAGTTCTTGCTGCTTCTAGCCTGTTGTGATGAAACTCAGCTTTTTCTTTTGCTCTTTTGATTATTATCTGTGCAGAGGGAAAAGGGCTGATGGAAGTGAAATGTAAATGCTTACAAGCTCTGGAGCAAATTAATTTGCTTGTAAATCTGTACTAAAACAAATGAATCGAATCAGACCAAAGCAACAGTTTACTTACAATGACAGTAACAAGCAGTGAATGAACTTTAGATGTGTAATTGTGTTCAGCTCCAAAATTGATCGAGTTTTTCTTCTTCAGTCAGCCATCTGCAAGTTAACAAAGCTAAAGAAGTTGTACCTGAACTCAAACAAGCTGGATTTCGATGGAATCCCATCAGGCATTGGAAAATTGGCAAACTTGGAGGAATTTATGGCAGCCAATAATAACCTTGAGCTTGTCCCAGAGAGTCTGTGCAGGTATGAACTGTATTCATTCTTCAGTTACTGCTTCCTGTATAAAGTCTTACGGCAGTGTTTTGAATTAATTTACCCTTGAGGTCCACAAGGCAGAAATTGCCAGGGTATCGTTTTATATGGGGAGGGATATGTCTATGTTATAATGTCTATGACGCTTCAGTACTTTCACTAGAGTTATGATTCTTTTGTCGAAGCTCAAATGATGAGTGTAAATCAGTTGTTTTTAGAATTTACCAGCCAAATGTGGCCCCATGGAGCCCATGTCTGGTAATCGGGTAAGTGTTGACCGTCATGACTGATTCTCTTCCTTTCATCATTTAATTCCAATGCCCCCTACCCACTACCTTCATCTGGAGTAGCCAAGATTGATTATGATCTTCCTCCTATACCCAGCTTGCTTATGGTTAGTTACGTGTAGAACATTGAGCCGCCACGACTCTCCTGTCTTGTGAAGAAAATATAAACCATTGTAAGACTTTTTCTGCTCTTTAGAAGTGAAAATGTTAACATAGATTTCTAATTACAGATGTGCAAAATTAAAGAAGCTGATTCTTACTAAAAATCGTTTGGTCACTCTGCCTGAAGCCATCCATTTTCTTGGAGATATACAGGTAGCTTAATTCTAACACAACTTTCATTCAGTTTTGTAGAATACCATGCTGTAATATATGGTTATTAGAGGCAATGTACATGTGATGATGAGCATTTTTTTTGCAATTTGGGTGGGTCAATTTTCGGAGCATGTGTAGTTGGGAAAATATTCTTTTGATTGTGGGCAAGATGAAGGAGAGTGTTTTGAGTTGTGACTGTTTTCCTTCTAAGTTAAAAAAAAATCAGTCCATTGTTCATGGAAAGTACTTTTTAAAAAAAAATCAATGAATCAATTAAAGTTTATTAAATGTAATTTTTGTTTCAAAAATGAAAACTTAAAGACAATAAATACTGAACACAATTAATTAAAACAATGAAAAGTATATTGTACATGCCCATCTCCTTTGCAGTAGTTCCTCTACATTAAAATGAATGGGTTTTCTATTCCTGCACTTGGTCTAATCCTAGTGCAGGTTTAGTGTTCAGAATCTCCAGCATAACTGCTGTAGACTTGCAGCACATTCATACGTTGCCACTGGAATCCCGAGATTCCGATTCTGTTGAGCAGTCTGGAAAACCCCACTACAAAAAGGCAAGCAAATTGGATCTTCTCTGCGTGCGAACCTCAAACATTTTGAAGTTTATGGAAGCAGATATCAGTAATTCAGCACAGAATAATTTATTGAATTATTGAATTTCTTGAAAGTAAACGGGTAGTCAAAAATTATATATAGACTTGGAGGAAATAAGACATGAATGGATGTTAATTAAAGTTATAATTTGAAAGACAATTTGAACCGATGTACCAAATATTGATAATTGTGCAAAACCACTTTAGATAATAGTAATAACTAGAGTGGAAGTTCAGTCAGTCTGTTTAGTTTATTGTCGCGTGTACCGAGGTGAAAAGCTTTTGTGTGCTGACCAGTTATCAGCGGAAAGACAACATGATTACAATCGAGCCCTTTACAGTGTATATGATAAGAGAATAATGTTTGGTCGACATTTGCGTAGAAATGACCCCACTGTAAAACCATAACACCTTGTCAATGTGAAATAAAAACAGAAAATTAAAACTGGGTTAATTTTTCTTCCTGTCTATTTTTATTTCAGATCTTCAATATTGTGTTATTTATCCTTTCATTCTAAGTTAATTTAATTTATTCTAATCTTTTAGGTTCTGGATGTTCGGGAAAATCCTAATTTGATTATGCCACCTAAACCAGCGGATCAAACAGCAGAGTTTTACAATATTGACTTCTCCTTGCAGAACCAGCTTAGATTGGCTGGTGCATCACCGGCTGCAGTTGCAGCAGCTGCTGGAGGTACAGACAACTGAGACATAATGTTTATTCACTTTGTGCAACTTATTTCATGCCATCCTATCAAGCTGAAATATCTAGCTGATAAGATGACATGTTTCCTTGTTATCTAACCAAACCAATCTGTGGTGACATTACAGAGTAAACTGGAAAATAACACTGTTTTGAGTAAGGAACTGCAGATGCTAATTTATACTGAAGATAGGCACTAAGTGCTGAAGTAACTCAGCGGGTCAGGCAGCATCTCTGGAGAAAAAGGATGGGTGACATTTTGGATCAGATCCGTTCTTCAGACTGAATTTAGTGGGGGTGGGGGGACAGGAGAACATGGAGGCAGGAAAGGGCCAGAACCTGTTTTGAGTGTTTCGCACCAAAGTGTGACAGGTTCAGTCAGTATGTTGAGAAGTGAGTACCCAGGCCAATGAAAGAAACTGTCTGTGAAAAAGAAAATTCATAGGGCAGGGAAGAGGCCAGGATCATGAGAAGCAGAGAGCAAGATGGTTCACAATGAGGTTAGAATGTGAGCATATTAAATCCTAATTCTTTTAATTTAAAAAATCTGGCATCTACTCATGTTCTCATGTTCTAACTCAAACCTTCTCTGATCTTACAGGCTAGGCTGCACTAAAGGAGAGAAAGTAGTGATAAAATCACTGTCAGAAATAGCCAGTTCTGATACAAATAGAATTAAAAAACAAGTTATCAGAAGTTGAAGAGTTTGATGTTGAGTTCAGAAGGCTGCAGTGTGGCCGGAAGATGAGGCATTGTTCCTCGAGTATATTTTGGTCTTCATTGGATGTGTTTCTGGGCATCACAAGTTTTTCAATATATCACTGAGGCACTTACTCTAAAAGCCAAGTCTATGCGATCAAGCTGTTTAAATTTTAGCTGATATTGATCTCTGACAAATACGCTTTGGGTGAATTTTGGGTTCTGCATCCTAAATAAAGTATAAACAAAAATGGGTTTAATTTTTATTTAATTTTCCCTTTTGGAAAAAAGGGGTCACTCCTCGGGATCCAATAGCCCGAAAAATGCGTCTCCGGAGAAGAAAGGACTCCTCCCAGGATGACCAGGCCAAACAAGTATTGAAAGGAATGAGCGATGTAACACAGGAAAAGAACAAAAAATTGGAGGTAATTACTTGATTCTGATTGAAAACATAAACAGAATGCATGTGGATATCTCTTGAAGGAATAACTGCTAATGTGTGACTCATTTCTAACAATTTAAAGCTTTTGTAAATATATAAACTGTAAAATCAAAGGAGGGTGGTTATCTTGATAATTTGGCAGGTTTTTGCATGTTCTTTTAAAATGAACAATCTCTTGATTATTATAAACTGCAGCACTGTATAAACAACAGTATTCCTAAACAACAAGGACAGATGGAAATTAAGGGAGTCTGTATGATCATCAATGTGGATGAGTAGGTTGATAAACAAAAAAAATAAGTTCATCCTCTGATCCTAGAAAAGTATAGCATATCCTTGCTGGCCAAAGCAAATTCTAGGTTTATCCTATCTTCCAGCTCCCACTTCACAGAGTTTCAGGCTGTGTATTTCCAACCCCATCCCAGCAAACAAACTCTATTGTTTGAGTTGAGAAAGTGACATAGAGTCATAGAGCATGGAAACAGGCCCTGCGGCCCAACATGCTCACACCGATAGAGTCATGGAGCCATACAGCATGGAAACAGGCCCTTCATGCATGATTGTGAACAAATAAAGCCAGCAAATAAAGCACATGTCTTTGATTAATATTCTCCCCTCTTGTGAACAAATGTCAGCATTCAGCATTGTACATGCGCAAATAGAGAATGCACAAGCCACAAGAAGACTCAATACATTTAAATAAGACCACAAGAAAATGGTGGGGGGTGGGAAGAGATGCAAAGCAACACAACATTATGATTCCGTAATGGGCATCAAGACTTAATGTTCACCAAGAAGTTCTTTCTTGCAGTACCCTTTTCGCAACCAAACAAAAAACAAAATTGCTTGTTAACCGGGTCTACTAATTCTGGGATTTACTCCTCTCAGAGACCACTCTTCAGCTGTCAGCTTCGACTTCTTGTGCCAAGGGTATAGAATGAAGCTCCACTCCAGGAAGGGCCCAGTTATTAGACTGACCCACAGAAGAGGAATACTGTGAAAGCAGTCCATTGTCAAGAACAAGTTCCTTAGAACGGATGTAATTATTTGACAAGTAGTATCCCCTAGTGCATCAAGATTTTTAATTCAGGAACTGGTTTGCACCTATTGTCATAGACACATCAATGGGGAAAAGCAGAGATAAACGATTGACTATAGTCAAAGAGATGAATTTGTCATTTTAATTCTAAATCCTGTGATGAATGAAAGGAAGCTCGGCTCTCTTAGATCATTGATGGTAATACAGGGTTCCTTTAATTATGTTCAGTACTCGTAAAGTTAGTCAATTTGAAACAATAAATGCTGATAAACCTATCATCTCAAAGTTTGTTCCATTTGTTGCCCTTTTCCTTACAGGAGATGGGAGAAGTCAAGTACTCTGTCCTGAACACCAAGCGGTGGGACCAGGGTCTGGAGAAACCTCCACTTGATTATTCGGAGTTCTTCACCGACGATGTTGGTCATATCCCGGGGGTCATGATTTGGCACATAGAGAATTTTATTCCTATTCAAATTGATGAGGCTTTTCATGGGAAGTTCTACGAAGCAGACTGTTACATTATCCTGAAGGTAACTATCAAGGGAGAAAGTAGAATAGAATTCAGATGAGTAGATTTCATATGAAATGACGCCCTCATAAAGTGAACAATTAAGAAACGTAGATTAGTTTCACGTTGCCTTTTCTGTCGCCCGAGAACAAGAAAACGCCTAGTATTATTTTCTGCTCTATTGTTATACACATGTACTCACGTGCATGCACTTGCGCACGCACTCGCAGTTATCCTGTTCAGTTATAGAGAAATAATGTTTAATTGGACAGAAGATAAATTGCATTGAATACAGAAGTTCAAAATTTGAGTTCTTCTCAGGATAATCTCTTAACCTGATAAGCATTGATCATATAATTTACAATATGATTCCTGCCCTAACAATCTGTAAATATGACTGCTAATTTTTGTGACGTTAACTTTATTTTTAATGTTGGTCAGCCATAGGAAACAAAGCCATACTTTTTATGCTCTCAAGATTGTTGTAGTATTTGAATGCTTATTTTTAAACTACTTGATACACTGCTTTATTTTGTAGACGATACTAGATGAGAACGGCGCTTTGAGCTGGCAAATATTCTACTGGATTGGTCAGGAAGCTACAATGGATAAAAAAGCATGTGCTGCCATCCATGCGGTCAATCTCCGTAATTTTCTTGGAGCACAGTGCAGGACAATTCGTGAGGAAATGGGCGATGAGAGTGAAGAATTTAATGCGGTCTGTATATGATTGGGTATAAATGTGGCTACACTTAGATATCAGTACTGTCTCAGTGGTTATTTGGCATCTACCTGGTTGATAATGTCATAAGTGATAGGAGTAGAATTAGGCCATTTGGCCCATCCAGCCGTTCAATCATGGCCTCTCTCTCTCTCTCTCTCTCTCTCTCTCTCTCTCTCTCTCTCTCTCTCTCTCTCTCTCTCTCTCTCTCTCTTTTTCCCCCCCTCCCCTAACCCCATTCTCCTGCTTTCTCCCCATAACCTCTGACACCTGTACTATTCAAAATTCTATCTCTGCGTTAAAAATATCCTTTGACTTAGCCTCTACAGCCTTCTGTGGCAAAACATTCCACAGATTCACCATCCTCTGATGAAGAAATTTCTTCTCATCTCCTTCCTAAAAAACACGTCCTTTAAATCTGAGGCTATGACCTCTCGTCCTAGACTCTCCCACTGGTGGAAACATCCTCTCCACATCCACTCTATCCAAGCCTTTCACGATTCTGCATGCTTCAATGAGGTCCCCCACAACATTCTAAACTAAAGCGAGTACAGGCCCAGTGCCGACAAGCGCTCATCATAGGTTAACCTACTGATTCCTGTGGTCATTCTTTTAACCCTCCTTGGACTGTGTGAATTTTCCCCCCAGTTATTTTCACTTCAATCCATTATTGTTTGTTTTTCATTAAGGAACAGTGCTAGTAGTGGACCAGCTGAATAGGCAATATGACTCTTCATCAATCAATGTACCAATGTACAAATATTACACAATATTCAAACTTGGCTGTGCAGATTCCATGCTTGTCTGGTTTTCACAAGATCATCTTTATCTATGGGTGACTGGATAAAGAATGGATTTTTTTAGTTTGTTTAGACTAATAATGATATTTCATTTTGAGATCAGATCTGGGACTTTTTATTCTACTAATGTTGATTTGACACAAGGAATGGGTGACGTTTTGGATCGAGACCCTTCTTCAGACTAGTCAGGAAAAAGGGGAACGAGAGATATAGACAATGATGTAGAGAGATAAAGAACAATGCATGAAAGATATTGAAAAAAGTAATGCTGATTAAGGAAACAAGCCATTGGTAGCTGGTTGTTGGGTGAAAACGAGAAGCTGGTGCGACTTGGGTGGGGGAGGGATAGAGAGAGGGAATGCCGGAGTTACTTGAAGTTGGAGAAATCAATATTCACACCACTGGGCTGTAAGCTGCTCAAGCGAAATGTGAGATGCTGTTCCTCCAATTTGCGTTTAGCCTCACTCTGACAATCATAATGTTGGTTCCTGATTAGGACATGGTTTTCCTAAGTTATACAAGATATTCTTAAGTTCATATTGGCTATCATTGACCATAAATGGAAATATTATTGGTAGACACTTGTATCAACATCACTGACTTGTTCTTCAGTGTTCAGTGAAGAGATATTTACTTTATAGTTTGGCCCCTAGCGTAGACCATAATAAAACATCACATGCAATTGCAACATGCAGCAATTTGCCTGCAATACAGTTAAACATTTTTCAATGGAATTTACCATCAGGATTGATAATAACATCATCAAACGTGGCACCTTTTTCTTGTCAAAGCAGGAGCTGCTAACCTATCCAAATATCAGCATTGTTTTCAGTTGTGTCATGTTTGTAATGAATGCATTCAATCTTTCTCCAATTATATTTTTTTAATGTCTGCAGATATTTGATAGCATTGCCTATATCGAAGGGGGAACAGCAAGTGGCTTCTACACAGTAGAAGAAGCACAGTACATCACCAGGTAAAAGTTGTAAGAATTGGCTTTCTAACATAGGTAGATAGTATGGTGAGAGAGAGAGAGAGTCATAGGAAGAAATTAGAAATTGCTTATTTTTATTACTGGGCTTTTAAATTGTTTTTTGCCAACACAGTAGATTACATTTTAACACAAAGTTTAATAATGCGTGGTGTGTATAGAGTAATTCTGCATGAAAATGGGCCATTTGGCCCACACATCCATGCCGACCAGAGGGCACCCATCCATATTAATTCCATCTTTGAGTATTTGACCTGTAACCTTTGGTGTCTAATGATTTAGGTGCTCACCGAGACACCCCTTAAATTGTAACCCCGGACACTCCCTCTTGCCTCCCCCTGTGAGGCAAGAGGTACAGAAATGTGACAACACATACCTCCAGATTCAGGGACAGTGTCTTCCCAGCTGTTATCAGGCAACTAATCTATCATATCATCAACTAGAAGATGGTCCTGAACTGCCATCTACCACATTGGAGATCCTCAGACTATCTTTAATCGTGCTTTTCTGTACTTTATCTTGCACTAAACGTTATTCCCTTTACCCTGTATCTCTCTGTACACCGTGGGTGGATTGATTGAAATCATGTATAGTCTTTCCGCTGACCGGCACGCAACAAAAAAGCTTTTCACTGTACCTCGGTATATGTGACAAAAAACTAAACTAAATTAAAGTAGTGATGTAAAGGAAAATAGCTGTGAAATCATGAATTGTCGTTTTTGCATTTAAAACTATCATCTATTGCAGTTGAAATGATTGGATTGCTAAAACTAACGAGAAACTGATCACCCTTATTCTCTGTAACTGTATTTTGTAATGTCTAACGTTTAAAAAATGTAAGCATAAAAATATGTAATTTATCAATTGAACTGATTTTTATCTCCCAAAATAACTTTATTTGCTAAGGTAGTTATTTGAAAACCATTCCTAGTCTAACTTGATACTTGGCTCAGAGCTGGAACTTTATTGCGTAAAGACATCCCTCAATTTTGAGTATTGAAATTTATTGACACACCTTTTTATTGACAAAAGACAAAATTGTTTTATTTTAGAAATTGAGGTTTTTGGCCCAGGAACGATTTTTCTTTTGGCTTTAATTAACTATATTTTTGTCCCTTCTGCAGGTTATTTCGCATCTATGGTAAGAAGAATGTAAAATTGGAGTCTGTTCCACTTAAAGCATCAAGTTTGGATCCTCGGTAAGCTGTTAAATGCAATTTGATTCAGCGACTTGGCAAGAGTTATTTTATTTATTTGTGTTTACTGGGCTCTAAAAAAGATAAATTCTACTTGTATTATTCTTAATTAATCCTACCAGATTGTCCCCTATAGCAACAATTAATAAACTCCTTTGCTCTCCTAAATTCAGAATAAGTTGTGAGTGCAAACTACAATTTCTAAATTTGGGGATGAGCCAAAATATGGCAGTTTTGTGAACTTCAAGGTCAAGGTCAGTTTATTGTCACATGTACCAATTAAGGTACAGTGAAATTTGAGTTACCATACAGTCATAATACTAAGTGAAAAGCAACAAGACACACAACCACATAAAAGTTAACATAAACATCCATCACAATAGATTCCACGGTATGGAGAAACTCAGCGGGTGCAGCAGCATCTAAGGAGCGAAGGAGATTTTCGGGTCGAGACCCTTCTTCAGACTGCACCCTCGTTTTGTGTACCCTCGATTCTCCAGCATCTGCAGTTCCTCTTTTAAAACAATAGATTCCACATTCCTCACTGTGATGTGAGGCAATAAAGTTCAATCTTCTTCCTCTTTGTTCTCCCGCGGTCGGGAAAGCCAAACCATCCCCAGTCGGGGCGATCAAAGCCCCTGCAGCCAACGATCGAAGCCCCCGCCGGGATGATCGAAACTCCTGCGTCAGGGCGGTTGCAACTCGCTATGTGGCATGGAGCTCCCGAGTCAGCCTCTTCTTACCAGAGACTGTGGGCTTCACGATGTTAAAGTCCACAGGCCAAAGGGATCGCAAGCTCCGCGATGTTAAAGTCCCGCAGACTCCCGCGGCTTGGAGCGCTGAGTCGGTCTCCAGGAAAGGCCGCCAACTCCACGATGTTAGGCCGCAGTGGGGATGGAGATACGATACGGAAAAAGAATCGCATCTCCGTCGAGGTAAGAGATTGAAAAAAAGTTCCCCCCCCCCCCACATAAAACAAACCAAGGAACACGAAAACATACTTTTAACGCATATTAAAAATAACAAAAAGAAGAAAGGACAGACAAACTGTTGGCGATGCCTTCTAAGAGGATAGTGGGGTATTGCAGTGGAATATAAACAGCCTGGTGGAATGTGCAAATGTGGCATATAATGTGCTCTAATGCATTTGATAGGAGGAATAAAGTGATGCAGTATAGAATATAAGAGCCTGTTTTAAACAGTGCAAGAGTACAGGGGCCTGGAAGGTTTGTGTTCATGTTGCTGCAATTAACAAGAATGTGTGTATGTCCTGATAAGCAATTTTTGTTTTTCTCAATTGTGGTATAGATCATAAAAAGAGTGAATGATGCTGAACCTCAATAAAACCCTGGTCCAACCTCAGCTGGATCACTGCTTTCAGTTCTGATAATCTTATTGTAGGAACCACACTTCGCAGTAAACTTCATCTACCAAATATCTGCCCATTGATGTGAAGGTATTAGAGAGGGCCCAGAAAGGATATATGAGAAGGTTTACACAAGGAACCGCAGATGCTGGTTGACAAAAAAAAGTCACACAGTGCTGGAATACCCTTCCTCAGTACTTTCAAACTGAAGAATAGTCCCAATCCGAAACATCACCTATCCATGTTCTTCAGATATGTTGCCTGACCTGCTGAGTTACTCCAGCACTTTCTGCGGTTTTTTTTTACAAGGTGGGCCCTGGGTTAGAGGATCTCAGTTTACAAGGAATAGATTAAAAATAAGGGAATTATGTTACTTGGAGAAGGATGAGGGAGATTTGATAGCATAGGAAATGATGAGGGGTCTGGATAGAGTGAATAGTGGGAAGCAGATGCCATCGAGTGGGAAGTGGGACTTGAGGACTAGAAGTCACTGGTAGAAAATAAACAGGAAGCAAATTAAGGCAAACATTTCTGCACATTGTGTGGTTGGAGTATGGAGTGTAGTACCTACAAATAGCCTTTGAAGGATCTGGATAAATATGTTGGGAGAACAAATCTGAAAGGCTGCGGAAGAGGGACTAGGGGGACAGTTAGAACTAGTGAGGTTCTGTCGTGGAGAATCAGCCTGGACAGGATGGACTAAATGTACTCTACCACCCTAGGATTTTATGATTTTTGTCTTTGCTAGTTTTCAGAACAGTTAGTTGGGCCATTTAAAGCTACATACATGAAACAAATAATCCTTTAATGGGTGGTGTAGGAAGGAACTGCAGATGCTGGTTTATACTGAAGATATGCTGCTGATAGTTCATCACTGAACCCTGAACAAGAAGTCAGTGAGGGTGATACAAGTGTATGGTCAGTGATGGTCAATATGAAATTAAGAATCTATTTATCTTTTCTTCTTTCCCAGTTTTGTGTTCCTTCTTGACCATGGACTTGAGATTTACATCTGGAGGGGCTCCCAGGCTACTTTAAGTGCAAGCACAAAAGCCAGGTACGATTCGTCTGAAGTAATGTCCATGATTTGTGTTTGTCAGTAAAGGATATCTTGGTGGATGCAGAAGGATGCAGCAAAACTATTTTAGGGTGTAAAGGAGATTAGCCACAAGGAAGGAATGTAGAAGCTTTGATTTGTTTACAAAGTTGTCGGATGCCTTCCAGTGGTACATAAATACAGTTTAAATATAGATTAAGTGAACCTGGATTGTTGCTTAAAGGTACCTCTGACAGTGGAGCTAGAGGCAGTAAAAAATTTTTAAATCTTAATGATAGATATTTGTAACAGTCCAATATATAATTAAGGACATTAGAAAAACGTGCTGCTTGGACGGGTTGGAAGGGAAATCAGCTAGAGTGTGGTCTTGACCTCACATCTATTTCATCTGAAGACCTTTGGACTATCGTTAGTTTGACTTCATTGTAATTCAATGTTATATCTTGCACTAAATATTGTACCCTTTATTCTTTATTTGTGTACTGTGGAAAGCTTGATTGTATTCATGAAGTCTTTTGGACTGGATAGCACACAAACAAAAGTGTTTCACTGTACCTTGGTACATGTGACAATAATAAACTAAACTGAATTAAATGTATTGAATGGGGCACTTGCTCTTTTCTCAAACATGAACTTCCTTAGTCTTTTTTTTAATCTTGTGGGAGGTATCACTATGTTATCCTCAATCCCAAGAACTGCTTTATGAGATTACTGAGATAAGATCTGAGTTCTGATGACTGTAGTGTTAAGGAGACAGCTGTTTGATTTTTGTGTGGGTCGGTTTAACATTTACTGCTTGGGGGACTATAGTTGAAAATATGGACTGTTCAATCGTGATTAATCAATATGTTAAAATTGAAATTTCCTGACTTTCAGGCTATTCGCTGAAAAGATAATTAAAAACGAGAGAAAAGGAAATGCAGAGATTGTACAATTAATGCAGACTCAGGAGGCACCAGAATTTTGGGAAGTGCTGGGCGGACAACCCGAGCAGATTACATGTCACGTGGTGGACAACTTCAAGCCAGTGAAGCCTAAGCTTTATAAGGTAAAAATAAGAAATGTTTAAAATCTTCGACAGAAATATAGAAAAAGCTTTTTTTTCTTATATGGTTCTAGTCTCCTTGTGTAATGCATGTACTCTGTGCACATAGTCTTTATTCGGCGAATTGAGCCTCAATTTCTAATCAAAGTCACAACATCTCATCAAGCAGAAAACTGAGGTGGTAGATCTAATAAACACTTTGCTGCACACATTATCTCACCTCCTGGCAGAGTGCACAAGTGACACAGGCTATTAAATGTGTCAATTATGGTGTGGTGGCTAACTTATTAATGTCGTAGATTCTTTGCGTGGATATCAGTTGTTACTGAGGATTGTTATCGCGTGGCAAATATGATCGACAGGGATTGGGGGATGATCTAACCCGACAGTCTGGAACAAAAATTAAAACTCTTTTGTCAGTTCAGCTTTAGATGTGACATTCCATCTTTTTCTTCAATAGTTACTACAGTGACTGTTGTGTTGTAAATTGATTGTCTTTTTTTGACTTGACAATTCTGGGCTTTTTACTTTTCCTCGAATTTATTCCCCCATATTTCTTCCCCCACATCCGACCTTTCAGTCCTGGGCCTCCCCCATGGCCAGAGTGAGGCGCACCGTAAATTGGAGGAGCAACACCTCATATTTTGCTTGGGTAGTTTACACCCCAGCGGTATGAACATTGACTTCTCCAATTTTAGGTAGTCCCTGCTTTCTCCTTCTTTCCCCTCCCCTTCCCAGCTCTCCCACAGCTCACTGTCTCCGCCTCTTCCTTTCTTCTTCCCGCCCCCCTGCATCAGTCTGAAGAAGGGTCTCCTATTTTCTTCGCTCCATAGATGCTGCCTCACCCGCTGAGTTTCTCCAGCATTTTTGTCTACCTTCGATTTTCCAGCATCTGCAGTTCCTTCTTAAATATAAAAAGAGGGGTGACCTCACAATCTGTGCGGTGTGTATATTTTTGGAGATTTTATGTTAACTGAACCTTGCATTTGGAAATGATGTATTTGGAAAAAAAACATAATTTCTTCCTTTTCCACAAACTAGACTACTCCCCCCTGTAAACATGATCACACATTTGCTAATACCATTGTGAGCAGCCCACAAAGTGTTGGATGAGATTGACCAAACGTGCTCTTCTGTCCTACAGCGCGATTTATTCCCTCTGCAATGGCACTGAGAGTGGGAAGTGTTGGCCTTGCTTCTGCCTTCCAGCACTGTAACATTTCCTCTTCCTTGTGCTCAGATGCTCAGTCGAGCGGAGGCTTTTTAACAATATTAATAATCAGTTTACAGAATAGAGTGACTCAGGAAGCCAATCAAAGCATCCTGTTGAGCTATTAAGCATCTTTAAAACAAGTGCTCAGGGATGACTTGTTTGCTGACAGCTGTGTGCAGAAGCCTAGATTGTCACTAGATTATACAAGTCATGTTCCGACATGTTTGTTTTTGTGCCTGCATGTGTTCATGTTCAGCTGTTAATTAGAATTTCTTCTGGTTTCAAGTTCAGTGATTAGCAGGCTTCTGCTAATTGTTCTGGTATATACCCAGGATAGGGATCAGGCAGCAGCTAATGCTCACTAATCCCTTCTGTGGGGTCAAGTGGAAGCTCGTTTACGTGATTTGGCATTAATTTTGTTTGCCCTGACCAGCTTTACAGAATGGTGCATGTAATGCATTTTCCCCCATGCTGGTTTGCCTCCGGTTGCTAAGCTGCTTCTTGGCAGTCAGTACAATGTACTCGGTCGCATTCTTTGTCAGAAAGATGTAATTGCACAATCTCAACTTTTTCACACTTCTCTCCCGGAGCTTGAGCCGGATGAATTTGCTTACACCCCAGGTGCCTCTTTTTAATCAGTCAGCTTCTGATGACGAATGTTGGCAGCTTGTCCATCATGTCTTGGCTCAAAATCTTGAACTATCCAGAAGGGTTCTTCACCATTAATATGGTTGAGATTAGCTAAACCTAATGCTTTCCTTTCATTAGCGAATTGAAGTACCAAAGGGGCCATGAAATGTCATTGGCAAGTTGAATTAAGAAAAATCCCAAGGTTTTTTAATACATCTTTTTTAAAACGAGGGAGGGACCAGGAAGAAGTTAAGATCACTCAAAGATGCTTGATTAGAGGATGTGGGTGAGGTACTAAATGATCTGTATACAATGAGGAGGACTTGGAAGACAGCAAGATCAGGGTGGAGACTACAAATGTGATAGGATAGTTTGAGATCGAGAAAGAGTTAGTGCTGAGGCTCTTGAAGAGAATTAAGGTGGATAAATCTCCTGGGTCTGATGGGATCTATCCCAAGTTATTGAGGGGGACAATAGAGGATATTGCAGGAGCCTTGACGACTCTTTGTTTCTTTGCCACAGGGGAGGTTCCGGAGGACTGGAGTGTGTCATTATTGTTGCTTTGTTTAAGAAGTGGAGAGAATGATAGGCCTGTGAACCTCACGTCAATGGTCGGGAAGCTATGGAGAGAATTCTTCGCGATAGGATTTGCTCCCATTTGGAAGAGAATGGGCTAATTATGGATAGCCAGCACAGCATTATATGTGGCTGGTTGTGTCTTACTAACTTGAGTGAGTTATATCAAGTTGGGGTAATTAAGGAGATTGTTGAAGGTAGGTCAGTGGATGTTGTAAAACCTGGATTTTAGTAAGGCTTTTAATAAGGTCCATCGTGGTAGGCTGATCCAGAAGATTGAGAGGTATTGTACTTTGGGAGGTTTAATGTCAGGGGAAAGCATGCAGTTAATGCCAAGACCCTTAACAGTATTGATGTGCAGGGAGATCTTGGGGTCATGGGATGGTGGCAGGGCAAGTAGATAGAGTGATAAAGAAGCAGTATGGTATACTTGTCTTCATTGCTAAGGGCATTGAGTCACGATGAGCTCTAGAAGACTTTTGTCAGGCTGCATTTTATAGAATTGTGTGCATTCTGGTCACCCAATTGCAGGAAGGATGTGGAGGCTTGCCTGGATTGTTTTCTCTGGAACATTGGAGATTGAGAGGAGATTTGATAGAAGTATATAAAACGATGCAAGGGATAGCTAAGGTAGGCAGTCAGAAACTTTGTCCCAGTCCAACACTAGAGGGCAGAGCTATAAGGGTATAAGGGGGAAAGTTTAATGGAAAAGTACAGGGTTTTTTTTTTTTGACAGAGTGGTGGGGGCTGGGAACGCGTTGCCAGGGGTGGTGGTGGAGGCAGATACGATAGTGACATTTAAGAGGCTTTTAATGGACACATGGAAGTGCAGGGAATAGAGTGATATAGATTGTGTATAGGCAGATGAGATCATTTTAACTTGGCATCATGTTTGGCGCCAACGTTCCTGTGCTGTACTGTTCTAGGTATTTTCTAGGTTTCACTTTTTTAAAATAAATACCATGTCCAACAGCTAACCTCCAAGCGGAGCTTTCCAGGCCTTTGTTACATGTTTGGAAATTAGATCACCCAGTGACTCGTTAAACCATTGACGATTCTGAAATAAAAACAGAAAATGGTGAAAACATTCAGCCGTTCCATCAGCACGTGTGGAATGCGAAACTGTTAGCATTTTGGGTCAAGGGACCTTTCATCAGACCTGCTGAATGCTTCCAGTATTTTCTATTTTTATTTCAAATTTCTAGCATTTGGTTTTTTTTTGGATTTCCAACAGAGAATGTATTATGTTTAGGGCTGCGACTTGTTTTTAAAAAACTAATTTGAAAAGCCTCTCCAAAGAGCTAGTTTAAAATATGTGACTTGTTTTACACTGGCAAAACTCTTTGCTATATAATTTGTAAATGCAATCATATTTTCAAAGGTGTCTTTAACATGAGAATGTTTGTGCCAAGCATCTGTGGTCAAACCAAAAGTTGATGGATATATATTTTTTCATTAAATAACTGAAAATATCTGATTTTGTCAAGCATTAATATTAACTAGGAGGAAAAAGCAACTGAACTAAAACCAAGAAACAACATTGAGGCATTAATATTTGTCAATGGATGAGCAAACTAATCCTCAATTAGTTTAGGAGAGTTTGAAGAAGTGTCATGTTGAGGGCCTCCTTGGACTATGTAGAAGACCTCCTTCGACTATGTTGAAGACTAGCTTCGGGAAAATTGGACACCGACTAGTGGAGAGTGAAGATGACCTCCTTTGATCTCCTTCGACCTCCCTTCGACTATGTTGAAGATTATCTATGACTATTTTCAACTACCTTCGACTATCCTCGATTACCTACAAATAACATGCCGACCTACTACGACCTACTTCAACTAAACCTACGAGTAAAAAAATATTGATTTTTGTTTTCCATGGCGACCTTTTTTTACTCGTGGGCATTTTTCTGCATGTTGAAAAATACGCCGCGATCTAGCTGAGGCCTCGAGTACGGGGCGACCACTCTTGAGCATGAAGGAGAGTTACAAAGACCTCCTAGGACCTCGTGTTGACCATGCTGCGAGTATGAGTCGAGGGAAAACTCTTCTGAACTCGCGGATTAGGTCGCCGCAGTGGGACAGCCCCTTTATTTAAACCTCTTCTCCCCGTTTTCCGCCCCCCCCCCCCCATCCCAGTACAGGTTTTAAAATAACAAGTAATTGCTTTTCACTCCTTAGGTTGGATTGGGCCTCGGATACTTGGAACTTCCTCAGATTAATTACAAACTCTCGGTGGAACATAAAGTGAGGCCAAAGGTTGACCTGTTCCCAGAAATGCGGCTGGTATAGTGATTCTTCTCTTCTATACATTTATTAAATTATGATTTGTATTAAAGAATAGGGATGATTTATTTTAAACCTAGGCTATGTGAATTTGAACCATTTAAAGGCCCAGACTAATTTGATATTTTTGTTTTTTGCTGTTACCTTTTGGAGAAATCAAGAATATAGGGATAGATGTGGCTCTCTTAGATCCTTGAGCCTGTTCTGCCTTTCATTAAGATTGTGGCTGATCTGTCATTCTGTTTTCCACCTAATCAAATATATTTTGTACCTGCAAGCAGAAATGTAACAATGCAGAATTTAAAATTAAACATTGAAATTTGCAGCAGAATTCCAAGACTATATCACATAAGGGCGGCTCTGTGGCGTAGAGGTAATGCCTTACAGCGCCAGAGACCCGGGTTCAATCCTGACCACGGGTGCTTGTCTGTACAGAGTTTGTACATTCTCCCCATGACCTGCGTGGGTTTAAATGCTCCAGAAAGGCTGAGGTTTAATATTTAGAGTAAGGCCTTCAGTCTTAGGTTTCCTCTTGATTCACTGGAAGACTTTGTGTTTTCACTTCTTCCATTTCAGGTCCAGAGTCTATTAGATACAAAGTCCGTCTATATCTTGGATTGCTGGTCGGACGTCTTCATCTGGATTGGGCGCAAGTCCCCACGAATGGTCAGAGCCGCAGCCCTGAAGCTGGGCCAGGAGCTGTGTAGTATGTTACACCGCCCCAAACATGCTATTGTCATCCGAAACCAGGAAGGAACAGAATGTCAAGTAGGAAACTGTGTGGGGTTGGGGTTGGGGTTGCAATACACCAGTCAAGACATGGGGAGGCGCCACAACATTGTTTGCCAAACTGACCTTTGCCTCGCAGATTAAAACAAAAACACTGGAAACTCTGATCAGGTTGGGCAGCATTTGTGGAAAGAGAAACGGAGATAACGTTGCAGGTTCAAGACCACTGGTCATCAACTCTGTTTCTCTTTCCATAGATACGTCCTGACCTGCTGAATGTTTGCAGCAGTTTGTGTTCTTATTTCAGATTTCCAGCATCTCCGATTCTTTTGACTTTCCCTCTAGCTCACAGCGGTTGAATGTCAGCTCTCTGGAACAACACAACCCACATCAGTTTCTTCTTTTTCACACAGCCATCACTTAGTTTGCTCAGGAGCTGGCCCCTCCACAGCCTCTTCCTCTTCCCTTTCATCCCTATGATCTTACATTGAATAAATTCTCATTTGATTGTATTCTGTTTCTCAGAATAAAAGCTTTAGAAACTGTCTCCATATGATTATGGGGAATATGTACTTTATGTTTTATTAATGCATTTTATCACATTGGCAATTTCCATCATGCTTACAGCCATCTTTTGACTTCATTAACTTCTCTACCTCCACGTTGATCAATGCCCAGTGTCTAATTTGAGTTCAATGACCCTCACAGCTACTTTGTCTAAAGTTTCTCCCATCCTGCTTCCTGAAACACTTTCATTCTCGCAGTACCTCCATCTTCACCGCACTTGTTCTGATTTCCTACCATTTTAAACCAGTACTTCTTGTCCTTTATTTCTCATGCATAAATCCCTGTCCTCCATAGTTGAATATCACACTCATTCCATTCCCCACGCTTCTTCCTACACTTCTTCTGCAACAGTTCCTCAGGTTGAGCTCAAGCCCGAAAACTCTCAAACCCGAAACCTTCTCAGTTTCGCACTCCATGAATGTTCCTCGTCTTTTTGACTAGTTGTAGCAATTTTTTTTGTATTGCAATATATAATGTGTGAGTTACATTTGCTACAAAGTCCTATTTAAAGTTTTAAAGTGTTTAAACCTTTAAAAGTGTTATGTTTACGACTGTAACCCGTGCTTTTAACCAGGTGTTTAAATCTAAGTTCCGTAACTGGGACGATGTCCTGAAAGTGGATTACACGAGAAATGCAGAGACTGTGCACAAGAAAGGGCTCGGCGATAAAGTGAAGAAGGATGCAGAGAAGAAAGACCAGATTAAAGCAGATCTGACTGCCCTGTTTTTGCCTCGCCAGCCACCAATGCCAATCTCTGAGGTACCAGCTGTGCCAATACATAGAACTGTGAATGGGAGAATGATCTGCATTGTAGAGTTTCAGTTAGGAAATGGGTTTGACTAAACAGATATTGATACGGCAAGACTCGCAAGTCTCCCTGAAGACTTTGCTCATATCCATGGACAGGACTGTTACCTTTTTTTCAAATTGGAGAATCTAGATATGGGGGTGGTGGGGGTCATAGTCTTAGCATAGAGGGTGGCCCTTTAGAATTGACATGAGCAGGAATTTCCCTACACAGCAGATTGTAAATCTGTGAATACTCCTCTTTGGAATGAACGCTTAACAAGAAGGTTAAGAGCGGCAGCTTTTCGGATACTGTGAATCAGACAACACTGGGATTGGGCAGGGGTATGGAACCCTTCATGGTCATGGGTTCATTAGTTATAGAGTCACACAGCACCAAAACAGGCCCTTCAGCCCGACTCATCCATACCGACCAAAATGCCCCATCTAAGCTGGTCCCATTTCCGTGCGTTTGGCCCACATCTCTCTAAACCTTTTCTAGGTATAGAGCTATACAGCATGGAAACAGGCCCATTGGCCTATCATGTCCTTGCTGACCCAGTTGGTACTCTGGGTTTGCCACTTTGCCTGCATTTGGTCCATTCCTCTCTAAACCTTTCCAATCCATATATCTGTCCAGATATCTTTTAAAAGTTATAATTATATATTCCTCTGGCAGCTTATTCCAGATACGAACTGCCCTCCGACTGGAAAGTTCCCCCTGAGGTCCCTGCTATATATCTCTCCTCTCATTTTAAGCATATGCTTGCTAGTTTTTCAATACTGTATCCTGGGAAAAATACTGTGCTTTCACTATATCCTGTTATTGTTACGTGTACCGATGTACAGTGAAAAGCTTTTTGTCGGATGCTATCCAGTCAGCGCAAAGTCTATACATGATTAAAATTGAGCCACCCACAGTGTACAGAGATACAGCACAAAGGGAATAACGTATAATGCAAGGTAATCTTATTAAAAATGGTCTGAGTCTTCAACGAGGTAGATGGTTGCTCAGGACTGCTGTCTATGTGCAAAATCGTCCTTCTAGCTAATGACCTAAATGGTGTATCCTTTGTTACCAAGCAGTGTAGTGGTGTGAATCAGCTGAATTGAGTTTTGTTCTTGACTGACAGGCTGACCAGATGATGGAGGAGTGGAACGAGGACCTGGATGGAATGGAGGGCTTTGTTCTGGAAGGAAAGAAATTTGCACGTCTCCCTGAAGAAGATTTTGGTCATTTTTACACGGAGGACTGTTATGTCTTTCTTTGCAGGTAAGCAATTTAGTTCAGATAACAGTATAAATACACAATTGTGCTTGTGTGAAAAAGGGCAACTGCTAAATATTTAAAGCCCTGATATTGGTATCTATACTGAACCAGTTGAATTGCCATGTTCTTTCCTTGCTCAATTTTTCCTTAAGTTCGGAAGGAACAACATGACTTAGAAAGGGAGATCAAACAATTAGATATACAGAATGCAACAAAATCAGATATAATAATACATAATAAAAAATTGTAGCATTGAAGTATAAATTAAATAAAATATATACTGATCAAGTTCTAAAATATTACCAACATACTAAACAATTGTTGTTTGAATTTGGAGACAAACCACAAAAAACTATTGGCTCGACAATTAAGGAAATTGAAGCGAAAAAATTATACATAGGATTAAATCACAAAACGGTGAATTATTAATACAACCCAAGGATATTAATGAAAGATTTATGCAATATTATAAAAATTTGTATACTGGTAACACAACGGTAAATAAAACAGAAATAGATGCTTTTTAAATGGATGTAACTTAAAAGAATTAGATTTACAAAATAGAGAATTTTTAAATGCCGATATTTCAATAAAAGAAATCCAAGAATCTATTAAATCTTTAAAAATGGTAAAACTCCAGGACCAGATGGTATAGGCTCGGAATTTTATAAAATTTTTCATGTCCAAATGGTCCCATATTTAAAATCATTATATGAACAGATATATATACAAGAGAAATTACCAAACACATTGAACGAATCTATTATAAACACTTATACCCAAAATAAATAAAGACTTGGATGATCCAGGATCGTATAGAGCAATTGCTTTATTAAATACTGATCAAAAAATTTTAACAAAAATTCTTGCACAAAGACTAAGTAAAATTGTTAATGAATTAATTCATCCTGATCAAACAGGATTTATACCTAAAAGATATTCTTCATATAATTTAAGACGGTTATTTAATATATATACTCGAAAAGAAGTGATAAAAAAGATTTAGTAGTTATCTCGTTGGATGCAGAAAAAGCTTTTGACCAGGTGGAATGGCCTTATCTATTTTCGGTGATGGAAGCATTTAAGCTTGGTGATAAGTTTACTACTTGGATTAAATTATTATACGCAAATCCAACAGCTAGAATAATAACAAATTATATGTTATCAACTAAGTTTAGTTTATCTCGAGTTGTAGACAAGGCTGTCCTTTATCACCATTACTGTTTGCATTAGCAATCGAACCCCTTGCTCAAAGGGTAAGACTACATCCAGAAATATATGGATACGATACTAAAGATACTAAGAATAAAATCTCGTTATATGCGGACGATATACTACTTTATATTACAAAACCGGAATAAGTATCTGTAATTTGTTAAAACTAATAACGGAATTTGGTTTAATTTCAGGATATAGCATCAATTGGAATAAAAGTGAACTTATGCCAATAACCATGAATAATTTACAGATATTACAACAATTTCCTTTCAAGATAACAAATGAAAATATTAAATATCTCGGTATTTTTGTTACAAAAAGATTTGACTCTTTATTTAAATCTAATTTTCCCCCGTTATTATTGAATAAATTAAATAAAAATATCTTATATTGGAAAAGCTTACCTATCTCAATGTTAGGTAAAATAAACGCAATAAAAATGATTTTCCTCCCACAATTATTATATTTATTTCAATCAATCCCGATATACCTTTCTAAAAATTTCTTTAAAAAAGTAGACTCAATAGTCACTAACTTTATTTGGGACTACAAAAATCATAGAATAAATAAAAAACATTTATGTAAAGCTAAAATAAACGGGGTTTAGCTTTACCAAATTTTATGTTCTATTATTGGGCAGTTAATATTAGAAATATGAATTTTTGGTTAGGAGAAATAGATAATAAACCAAATTGGTTAAAAATGGAAAGAGAAGACTGTTTTCCATTTGAAATTAGCTCTATAATATTTGCTAATATTAATGTACCTAAGAAAACTTATAGCGAAAATCTGATAATAGAAAGTGGAATACGTATTTGGAAACAAATAAAGAAAACACTAAAACTAAAATTTATACCGCTAGCTCTTACAATTGCCAATAATTTTTACGTTTAAACCGTCAATGATGGATAAAGCTTTTACACAATGGAAAAATAAAGGAATTCTAAACATAGGGATCTCTATAAGGATAATTCATTTCTTTCATTTCAAGAATTACAACAAACTTACGGGCTTCATAATAATGAATATTTCAGATATTTACAAATCAGAAACTATATTTCCGCAAATACACAAGAACTTAGAAATAGAAAGAGTGAAATTTTAGATGAATGCTTGAATAAACACCCAAATACAGAAAAAATGATATCATACATTTATAACATTTTGTTGGAAAGTGATATCCCATCATCGGAAATACATAGACAGCGCTGGGAAAATGAACTAAGTCAAATAATAAGTCCAGAAATATGGAAGAAAGCCTACAACATATACATTATTGCTCTTTAAACGCTAAACATGCACTTATACAGTTTAAAAATCTTACATAGATTACATTATTCTAAATCTAAACTACATAATATATTTCCAAAACTATCACCTATATGTGATAAATGTCAAAATCATGGAAGCAACTCTGTCGCATTCATTACTAATTGCACGAAGATTTTACAATATTGGAATGAAATATTCAAAACAATCTCGAAAGTTATTAATATTACTATGATTTACGACCCAAAGTTAATCATACTTGGAATACCGGAAATGGAACAAATAATTACAAGGAATCATAGAACTTTTATCGACTATTCTTTAATAATTGGGAAAAAATTAATATTAAAATTTTGGAAAGGCCCTGTATCCCCAACAATTAAAATGTGGAATACAGAAATGACGGAGACACTTCACTTGGAGAGATTGAGACTTGTCCTTATGGACAGGTTAGATCTCTTCAAGGAGATATGGTCTCCCTATATTAAATATCTACAGGGTCACAATGGTTCGGCGCAGGGACTTGACTGAGGCCTGAATATCTGAGTGGATGAAGAAATACACATAACAAATCATGAATGTATCTCCAAGATTGGATTACTTAGTAATACTTTAATCTCCATCAAACTTTTCATACCTTCTTTTCTATTTTCTATTCCTTTTTTTCTATCTATCTATCTTTAAATTAAGGAAAAAATTATAGAAACATACTATATAAATTTTTAACATGTACACACTTATCTCTGTTTGTATGAAAAAGATTATAGATGTCTTAAACTTGTAATTATATAAAACTATGTACTTTCAATTATACAATAACCTATGAAATATAAAAATTAACAATAATACAAACATTATTAATACTTTGATAACATTATGAATATTAAAAAAAAATGTTGTTTAAGATTGGGTATTACGTATTAAATTAGCGGGGATTTCTATTTGGTAATTAGAAGAATATCTATGTTTTAAAAATCTAAGTGTATTACTTATATTAGGAATATACTACATATACCCCCAATTATATAAAATAAATAATAACGGAATGTATAATGGATAATACTATAATTATCACAAATAGTACTAATTAATAATCAATACGTTATAATTTTATACATTGTATAAATCTCAATGTTGTATAAGAGTGTACTTGGTATATACTGTTTCTACAATAAAAAAAATATTTTAAAAAAAAAAAAAAAAAAAAAAAAAATTTTTCCTTAAGTTTATTCCACAAATCTGTTGTTTTCCGTTATTTGACATCAGCCGCACCACAAACGTTTCATATCCGCATCCTTCCCTGCCCTCGCTGTACTCCATCGCCCGTCCGTCACACATGACGTAATACCATTCTCAGTGGTCGTCTTGGCATCTGTTTGATTCAGGTACTGGGTTCCTGTGGAGTATGACGATGATCAAAAAGACAAAGAAAAGACGGAAGAGGATGGAGATGATGAAGAAAAGCAGCAGGAGGAAGACTTTCAGTGTGTGGTGTACTTCTGGCAGGGCCGACAGGCTTCCAACATGGGGTGGCTAACTTTCACCTTCAGCCTGCAGAAGAAATTTGAGAGCCTTTTCCCAGGCAAGCTTGAGGTAAGCACTTGGTGTCAACATTACAAAAGCATTTCATATTTCGGGTAACAGCTAGCCAAGGTGTAGAGCCAAGAGTGTTTTATTGTCATATGTCCCGGATGGGACAATGAAATTCTTACTTGCTGCAGCACAACAGAATATGTGAATATGTAAACATAGTACATAATTGGGGAAGAGAAAAAAAAGAAAAAGTTCAATAAATAACAAATATAGTGCAATAATAATATAGTCTTTAGTCAAAATGTCAGGAGATAACTTTGTATTTACTCATTAGATTTTTATTCCTCCTTAAAAGTTCTGACGCTTGCCAACAGTGGCATTAAAAATTTTCCCACAGTGCTGTTGGGTAATGTGTTCTCTGTCCTGAACCGTGAAAGACCAAGATGGTGTCAGGTTATGAGGGATCTTCAAAATGACAGTATTCCCAAGCACTTGATCCTTCCCTTTATTTAAGACCATCAAAATCTCTAGTATGGAAGGTACTGCAATGCTTCTTGCTGCATTTACCTTGTAGATCCAAACAGAATATTTGTTGGCAATAGAGATAGTGAATAGACATTCAGACAAACGGTCTGCTTTTCATCGATATTGCCAAACCTCTCGAGTTTTGTAGTGGTTCTACCATTGCAGGTAAGTGTATTCCATCCTGTTCCTGGCTTGCTGCTGGAAGGTGGTGGAGAGGATTTGAATAGACATGAAGTGAGGCACGATACGCAATACACAGGCTCATTATGATCATGGAATTGATGGCTTTGTGGCCAAGTTTGCAGACCATACGAAGATAGGTAGAGGGGCAGGTAGTGTTGAGGAAACGGGGAGGCTGCAGAAGGACTTGGAGAGATTGGGAGAGTGGGCAAAGTTGTGGTAAATGGAACCAAGTTGTACCAGGGTGTACTGTCATGCATTTTGATAGACGGAATAAAGGCGCAGACTACTTTGTAAATGGGCGGAGGATTCAGAAATCAAGGTGCAAAGAAATCGAGATGCTGGTGCAGGTTGAGTCAGTGATAAGCATGGCAAATGCGATGATAGCTTTAATCTTGAGGGGACTAGAATATAAAAGCAAGGATGTAATGCTGAGGCTTTATCAGGCACTGGTGAAGCTACATTTGGAATATTGTGAGCAGTTTTGGGTCCCAACCCTGAGGAAGGATATGCTGGGTTTGGAAATGGTCCAGATGAGGTTTACAGGAATGATCATGGGAATGATTGGGTTAACATATGGTGAGTGTTTACAGGCTCTGGGCCTGTTCTCGTGGAGTTTAGAAGGATAAGGGGGGGATCCCTTTGAAACCTACTGGATAATGAAAGGCCTAGACAGAGTGGACATGGAAAGAATGTTTCCAGTAATGTGAGAGTACAACCAGGGCACAGCCTCAGAATAAAAGGATGAACCTTCAGAATGGAGATGAGGAATTTCCTTAGGCTGGTGAATCTGTGGAATTCATTGCCACAGCTGTGGAGACCAAGACATTGTTTTTTTTTTACCCAACAAATTTTGTTTGTTTATTTTTGTTAGAAGTAAGTACAGTAGTCTGGTACTTAAGTACCTAATACATAAATACATATTATCATTCTTGTACAACTTCATACTTTCGGTTCAATAATAAAAGAACAGTGAGAGAAAAAAGAAATAAAGAGTGTCGGAATAGATAGACAAGCGAGTAGAAACAGAAAACAAAAAAAATAAAGGACAGAGGTGAGAAGTTAAAAGATTGAAAGAAAAGGAAAAAGTAAAAAGAAAAGAGAGATTAGGAGAGAGACATTGGGTATTTCTAAGGCAGAGATCGATAGGTTCTTGATTTGGAAGGATGTCAAAGGTTACGGGGGAATGGGGTTGAGAGGGAAAAATATATCGGCCATGATTGAATGGCGCAGTAGACTCAATGGGCGGAATGGCCTAATTTTACTCCTGTGTCTTATGATCTTATTAGCTATAAAATTTATGTGATTGACCAAGTAGAATTTCTGACAAATGGTGATTCTGAGGTATTTGGGGGAGAGGTTCTATCACAGAAGGTAGTTCAACCTTCATGAGTAATTGTTCATAGTAAATGTTATAAGCCTCCTAAAGTCAAAAACGGAATGTCGTCTTCTATTGCCGTATGTGAGTAGAGGTTGCTTCATTATCCGAAGAATTTTGACTGATGCAGAACATTGTTCCCTCTTCAGCCAAGACTGATGCTAGGTTTCTATGGAACGGTCTCAAAATAGTTGAGCCTAGGTTGCTGCTGAGGAATTCATGAAGTGCGTCAGATCTCTTGCAGCTGAGATTAATTTCCAGCAACTACTTTGTCTCGTTCCAGCTTTAAATCTAGCTCTTGTGGTCTTTTCCCTCAGATCACCAAAGATTTTTAAAATAGTAGTTCATTTATTGTTCATTGCAGCTCTGAACAGGCAGCATCTCTGGAGAGAAGGAGCGCGTGATGTTTTGGGTCGGGACCCTTCTTCAGACTCGTATAGTGTAGATATTGTGGATGACTGTGTGACTAAAGGGATGGTTTAGAAAGGAGGACTTTAGATTCCTGCAGCATTGCCTGCATCTCAGGAAGGCGAGGCAGATTATTTTTACTGTTGGGACAGGGTTAAACTAATTTAACAGGGCAATGGGAATCAGAATATAGAATTAGATAAAGTTTGCACAAAGGATTTCTGTTTTTTTGTGTCAGGTGGTGCGGATGACCCAACAGCAAGAGAACCTGAAGTTTCTATCTCACTTCAAAAGGAAATTCATTATTCACAAAGGAAAAAAGAAGACCCCTGAGAATGGTCTACAGCCCAGCCTCTATCACATTCGCACAAACGGTAGTGCCCTCTGCTCCAGGTTAGACTTTACATTGCCCTTTAATATGTTTGTCCCTTTTCCCCACTTCCTTCTCGCAACATGCACCAACTCTGCTAGGAAGAAGGGGGTGACAGATCTCGTTTCAAGTTATTTCTTTACTTTTGGGACATGGTTGTCGCTGGATACTGGTTGTACTGACATGGTGTGGTGAACTATCATCATGGAATTAATATGATGATAGAAAATAGGTGCAGGAGTAGACTATTTGGCCCTTCGAGCCAGCACCGCCATTCAATGTGATCATGGCTGATCATCCACAATTAGTACCCCGTTCCTGCCTTCTCCCCATATCCCCTGACTCCGCTATCTTTAAGAGCCCTATACAGCTCTCTTGAAAGTATCCAGAGAACCGGCCTCCACCACCCTCTGAGGCAGAGAATTCCACAGACTCACAACTCTCTGTGAGAAAAAGTGTTTCCTCATCTCCGTTCTAAATGGCTTACTCCTTATTCTTAAACTGTGACCCCTGGTTCTGGACTCCCCCAACATCGGGAACATGTTTCCTGCCTCTAGCGTGTCCAAACCCTTAATTATCTTACATGTTTCAATAAGATCCCCTCTCATCCTTCTAAATTCCAGAGTATACAAGCCCAGCAGCTCCATTCTCTCAGCATATGACAGTCCTGCCATCCTGGGAATTAGCCTTGTGAACCTACGCTACACTCCCTCATTAGCAAGAATGTCCATCCTCAAATTTGGAGACCAAAACTGCACACAATACTCCAGGTGTGGTCTCACTAGGGCCCTGTTCAACTACAGAAGTGACCTCTTTGCTCCTATACTCAACTCCTCTTGTTATGAGGACAACATGCCATTTGCTTTCTTCACTGCCTGTTGTACCTGCATGCTTACTTTCATTGACTGGTGAACAAAGAACCCCAGATCCCCTTTTCCAAACTTGACACTATTTAGATAATAATCTGTCTTCCTGTTTTTGCTACCAAAGTGGATAACCTCACATTTATACACATTAAACTGCATCTGCCCACTCACCCAACCTGTCCAAGTCACCCTGCATTCTCATAGCATCCTCATCACAGTTCACACTGCCACCCAGCTTTGCTGATGTTACTTGTAATTCCTTCGTCTAAATCATTAATATATATTGTAAATAGCTGCGGTCCCAACACCGAGCCTTGCGGAACCCCACGAGTCACTGCCTGCCATTCTGAAAGGGACCTTCATGACGTTGTTCCTCTGTGGCTAGGATGACAATAGAAACATAGAAAATAGGTGCAGGAGTAGGACATTCAATATGATCATCGCTGATCATCCAAAATCAGTACCCCGTTCCAGTTTTTTTTCCCCCCATATCCCTGGATTCCCTTAGACCTAAGAGCTAAATCTAACTCTCTCTTGAAACAATACTAGCTCTCTTTTTATGTGTGGCTTTGAAGATGATGCGGATGATAGTGTTCCCAAGTAGCTGCTCCCCTATTTTTTCTTTTTTTAAATCTCCCTGTTTCTCTCTGCTTTCTGACACAAAGCCTTCTGATCCTATGGAGGGTTGCATCCCTCATTGATCTTCTGATTGACCTGTGAATTCAGGTTGGATCAGAATGCAAGCTAGGGACCAGTGGTATATCTTTACAACATAATTATAGTATAGAAGCAGATCATTCACCCAGCAGCTCCATGTTGGTGTTTATGCTCTGCTGGTGCTTCGTCCAGCTCTCGCCATCACACCCTGCAGTCTATTTTTTTGCCCTCTCTCCATTATGTGCTAATCTAGCTTCTCTCTTGCATGTCACGTTCCAAATGCTGCTATTATTGCATGAAGTTTTCTTCTAGATTCCACGTTGAGCTCATTTGTTGCATCCTTGAAATGATCACCAGTAGTTCTGGTCCACCAACCCTCTTGAGTTTAATAGTAATGATGTGAAATGGGTAAGGGAGATACCTATTTTTGTTTTAATTAATATATATTTGTTTCTAGGTGTATCCAGATCAGCACAGATTCTAGTATGTTGAACTCGGAGTTCTGTTACATCCTTAAGGTAATGTTTGAAAATTGTTGCAAAATTTAATTGTAACCTTCAATTGAGCCCATGCCCTTGTTGAATAATATTGTATCAGAAGATGGTACAACTCATAAGCAGCCTGGTTCCTCTATTTAGTGTTGGTCACGTAGTTGAAGTGTGTACAATCCTGGGCTGCACTGAGTGAGCTGTCTCTAGTTTGTCATCCTTCTCCAGGTGTGTGGGAAATCGGTCAGATACTTGCTCCTGATCACCTCACAGACCATGTGAATAGTAACTTATTTTCCAGTATCAGTAGTGAAGAATTCATCTGTACAACTTAATCTCTGTGTGATTTCCTCAGGTTCCCTTTGAGAGTATTGATAACCAAGGTATTGTTTACACCTGGGTTGGACGTGCAGCAGACCCAGATGAAGCCAAACTTGCTGAAGATATCATGAATAATATGTTTGATGAGACGTACAGCAAACAGGTGACTGATTCTCCAAAATGATCTCTTTGCTCTCCGTTTCCTATTTGAAAAAAAAAAGATTGTGGCTTTATTATAGTTGCTATGAATTGAAGCTGGAACCAAAAAGCAATTGTCCCCCATCGCTTTTAATTCTTTCCTGTGCTGCTGGAAGGTTGGTTGGTGTGTGCAATGAGTCCATCTTGCGGCTCTCCTGAAGCTGGGTGGCTGACAAACCTACCTTTAATATTTTCCTCGTCATAATCCTTTCTTGATAGATAATAGGTGCAGGAGTAGGCCATTCGGGCCTTCGAGCCAGCACCGCCATTCAATGTGATCATGGATGATCATCCCCAATCAGTATCACGTTCCTGCCTTCTCCCCAAATCTCCTGACTCCGCTATCTTTAAGAACCCTATCCAGCTCTCTCTTGATGCCTTAGGAGAGTTTGCTTTTTGGCAATGACGAGTAACCTGAATGATAGACATATAATTTAATGAAAACAGAAAATCCACTCTTTTTTGCATCATGTTTGGGATACATTTATAATTGTGTGATCCCCTAAACAAGGAAAGATGGATTTAGATGACCATGCACGTTCCACATCTGCATGATTTTTCTGAGTCTTCATTCTCGTGTTCTGTTGCTGGCAAGGAAGTAAATGCAGTGGGTGTATTAACAAGCATGGACCTTGCTATTTAAATTCCACAGATGCTACTTTGACCCACGGAGTTCCTCTCGCTTTAAATTCTTATCTACTTTATTTTAGGTAATCAATGAAGGAGAGGAGCCAGAGAATTTCTTCTGGGTTGGAATAGGTGGAGAAAAGCAATATGACGAAGATGCAGATTATATGAAACACTCCAGGCTTTTTAGGTACGGGAGCCGAGGTCTTGTTTTCACTAACACCTTTACTGTAGCAGTTCTGAGAGAACCCAGTGATGCAACAGGCATGTACAGTGTACTGAAGAAATTGGGTATAACTTCATGCTTTGCCAAGTCAGCTGGACTCCGAGCTAAATGCAGTTGGTGTTATTACTGAATTTGTTGCCATGATCTGGAATTCAATGTCTGAAAAGATAATGAGGCAAATGCATTAGCTGATTTAAAAAGAAAATTGGATACAGAGTGAAACAAAATCACTGCTGAAGTTGCACAATGGGGCAGAACAGATTGCTCCAGTATGAAGCTGGTTTAGGTAACCGATTGCTCCTGTATAAAGCATAGCCTCCGTCTGTGTTCTAACATCTCTGAGAAACTGCTTTCAGTGTTTGTAAATTGGATGTGCTATTTATTGCTTTATATCCTTCCTTTTAAGGTGCTCCAATGAAAAGGGTTATTTCTCTGTATCAGAAAAATGTTCTGATTTCTGTCAAGATGACCTTGCAGATGATGACATCATGATACTTGACAATGGAAAACAGGTTAGTGCTGGCTGAATGAGAAAGGCAGATAGCAATCAAACTAAGCAATAAGCCTTGGAAATGTTGTTGAATTTGCAGTCTCCCACAAGGTGACTTTGAGTTATTCCTAATTATCATGAAGATGGTACACGTGCTTTCTAAAACCCTCAGTCATAGCTCACCAAGCAATGTGCAATTTTTGGCACACAACTGTAAACCAACTGTATGAATCATTGTGGTTGAAATGGCTCCCTTAAGAACCTGCATGCAACCAATATTTTAATCCCTACATGTGGTGAGTAGTAATTTATGGAGATCATAGACAGGTCCACCACCAAATGTTTCCAATCATGGTTCCAGAGCCTTGCCAAATTATCAATTTTGCCAGACCAAGAGCTGTCACAACCTCCAAGAGGAATCTAAAGGTACCAGTACAGTCTACCTAGGCTGCTGGCAGACTGAGATACTAGCCCTCAAAATCAGCCTCAGAGGTTGGCTATGGGAAGTTTCAAAGCTTTGGCTACAGGGGTCAAATTCAACCCACTGATTGGAAGTCTACTGGCTCCATTTGGGCCAGCATTACAGAATCCCAGCCGCACGGGGCAAATTTGACCCATCAATTAGCTAGGGAAGTTCTGTTGAGATCGGCCACCCTACCAAGCCTAGGCATCACATTTTTGGGGGGGGATTTTAAGTGCACTTTTGTAAGTTCTCCAAGATACGGTGTTTGGGGGAAGTGTAAATGTGTGATCTATGTTCATGTTTAGTGGTACTGGTGTCGAACAGAGAATAGACAGAATGTGACTTAGTCTTTATAACTATGGGAGGGGACATAACTATGAGAATCGTCACGCTAAATGTCCACTGCTGTGATCTATATTTACAGGTTTACATGTGGGTAGGAACACAGACCAGTCAAGTGGAGATCAAACTGAGCCTCAAGGCGTGCCAGGTAAATGTCATTTTTACAGACAGTGATATTCTGATGTGATGTTTAAATAAACGAGACTAGCTCACCCCTGAAGGAATCCAGTAAGGTGCAGTCTGCTATACAAAGTTGCACTCTGTTGCAGTAGCTTAATATTCCCTCTATAAACTGGTCCAAGGAATCAGCTCTGGAGTCAATTTGTGAAACTGAACAACATTTTGTATGTTCAGTCCATGTACCCCATTCAGCTTACCTCTACAGCGACACTTTGCTAACCTGTGGAGTTCTTCTCACCCAACTTAATAATCAAAATGTTTACTGATAAAAAAATATTAACAATAATTGCTCAATAGTTATAGTCAGGCTCCAACCAGGGTAACTGATATAAATCTACTCCGAAACCTGTTGACCATTTCAATAGGGTAGTTTAGACCCAACATTTTAATCTTGTTTAGAGATACAGCATAGAAAACTTGATCAGATTTGTATTGACCAATTTCTCCTTCACAGGTGTATATCCAACACATGAGAGCCAAAGACAGCGAACACCCACGCAAATTACGGCTGGTCCGGAAAGGGAATGAATCGCATCACTTTACACGCTGCTATCATGCTTGGAGCACATTCAAACAAACACTTGCTTAAGCACTTAGTCACCTTTTACCCTTTCTTTATGCAGAAATAGAATGATTGAGGGAGCCCACCCTCAAGGGTCTGTTTCTAAAGCAGCTTTTTGAAAGCAAAATTTGCTCTGCTTAAAAGCACATTATTTTCCATTTAGCTTCCTGGTTAATGCACTGAAGACTTAATCAGCCTGCTGTTAGTCACAACTGAGGTAGTATAGTTTTTTTTTTGTCAACAATAGGATGAAGACTGCTGGATCAGGAATAGAACTGGTGTATTTCCTAATTTAAAACTTTCTACACTAATGTGCAGTCCTGATGCTCAGTATGAAAGGCCAATATTCCTCAGTGCCAGGTTGCACACCAAAGTGTAATAATGCAAGAAGGGTGAGAATACATTAGCTGAAATACTTTGAATGTCATAATGCATGGATTCAAACATGGAAATTGGTTCCAAAATCCTTGCTGGCCAAACATGCATGATAGCATCAAGACAAGCTTAAATGACACTGTAGGGAGGAAAGTTAGTGCCAAAATTAAAACATTATTTAACTTCAAATGCCTGATAATCTACAACTTCACATAAATGAATTTCAGAAAGTGATTTTAAAATTTGATTGTGCAGTTTATATTAACCAAAGCACATAACCGCAAGTGTTACATACTGGTTTTTTTTAATATGGTTACAAAACTATGGAAATACACTGTGATATTAAATAGTGAGAGTTGGGCATTTAGAACCTTTACACTGAAAATCGGTAATCACAAAAATAGGCTGGTGTGATAAAGCAATTTTGTTAAAGACATGTAAAAATTATTTAATTCCAATGAAGATAAGCAATAAATCTCCTGCATTTGGTTTCCAATGGCTGTTATGACAGAATAGTTCTGTTCACTCTCTATCAGTTAAGTATTACGCAATGAATATAATGTTCTAAAGGAGCTGTGAAGAAAAGTACTTGGATCATGCCGCTCTAGGTAAGATAAGGACATTGTGATTAACCAGGCAATGTAATTATCAGCCAGAACATCATTAGAAATCACTAGAAGCCTCTATCGGGAATAAACAGACTACAGCACAAAAATAGGGTGTGAGATTGTAGAAAGGGTATGGAGCCTTTGAGTCTTCAGTAACATACATGATCATGCTCATAGATGGTTCAGTTGGCAGGAGGACTAATTGCAATCAGCCCATCTGGGGTATCAAAGCTCATGACATTAAGCCAACTCTAAAATCAACCCACCATAGAAACAAAATGCTGGAGTAACTCAGTGGGCCAGACAGCATCTCTGGAGAAAAGGAACATGCGACGTTTCGGGTAGAAACCCTTCCTGCAAGGTGACTGGGGCATTATAATTAGGAAGGTACTTGGGTGTTTTAACTAGATTGACATTCTTTCAGTGACAAAAATTCACAATAACATCAGATAATTTGTAGTCAGGATTTACAAAGCTTTCCAAACTCCCATCAGGGCAGTGGGATTACCAACCTTTGCTTCACAGCAGTTGCTAATCCTTGGTGACAGCACTCAGCCATGCCCATGGTTTTGGCCACAGGAGTGGCCTTACCTACTAACAGGACACAGAAGCCAAGAACCCTAATTATGGTTTCCATGTCAATTACCTGGGAGAAAGGAGTTTGTAAAATTAACATGCCTTAAAAAGGATACCTAGCATCAGGTTTTGCTGCCATTTATTGCTTGAGTGGTTTCCTGCTGTTCAGCTGTTGAAAGGCCCTGAGGATAGTCCACCTCCTGCTGGCATAGCAAGGATAGGGCCATTTGGAAGCTGCTCAGTCCTATCATCACTGTGCATCCAGCCACTTCCCATCAGCAGTTACACAAGTGAATGAACTAGCTCAAAACATTCCAAATCAGGATGGTAGAAGATGTAAGCGATAGAGATCTCCATCTACCATGGAGATTTTGGGGGGAAAAGACATAGGAGGTATTCCTGCTGAAGCTTAGACTAGTTGATGCACTGCACTACGAACATGGCACAGACTTCAAATTTAGTATTGTGGTGGAAGGGAATTAATTAATGTTGAGGGTGATTGGTGCAAAACCAATAAGTAGTTTACTTTAAAATGGATGGTGTCAAGCTTCGTACAGGTGCATTTATCCAGTCACATGGATAGTATTACAGACTGCTCCTTTGTGTCGGCGATTGGAGACGAGGTGTGGGAGAATCGAGCAGCAATAATTGAATACCAATCCTTCAGCTGCTCTTCAATGCTTCACCTGAAAATCCTCTGACTAGTGCTGATGGCAGACTTAACCTTAATTGCATTACCAGTGAAAACTAAACACAAAACAAACATTCAATGGATAAATGTTACTTACACATAAAAAGTGAAAAAAACTTCAAATGCTCAAATCTTGCATTATAAAAGGAGCTAGGTATTGAAATATTCACACATCTATGCACCTGCTGGAAAGTCAACTGAAGGTGGATGTTAGTTCACCAAATATTATCAGACAAGTATCTGAACAACAGTGTGGTAGGATATGGAGCAGGTGCTTGTAGATGGGTAGGGTGAAGAGACAGGTTCTGTGCTGCAAGACTAATTTCACCCCATAACATATATTCTAGGAAAAAGTTAGGACCAGTTAGTTAAATTCAGGAGACGCTAAATGCTTTATTACCGTTAAAAGCAAAATCCATTAGATAATGTAATGAGCTTTTCAACAGCGCACATTCTACTAGAAAGTGGTATTGTAAACAGCACAAAATCTTTAAAAAAATACTGGAAATTTCACAGTGTCTGCGGTGTCAATACCAATGTCCAATAATGACAAATACAGACAGAGGAGGCAGGTACCAACCACTTTCCACGTCAGAAAGGGAACAATCCTGTGAAGAGCCCTGTAGAAATTGCAAAAAACCCCAAATCCTTCAACAATAAAGGAGGTATATTTACAAATAAACTGTACCGTTCTGCTCAACTGTCAGTAAAGTTAAAAACAGAGTCGCACCAGTGCTGTACCATTCTACACGAGGTGCGGCAGATGTACACCCAAGTAATGCTGGTGGAAGCACACCGACCGCACTGTTGACATGATCACCAGGGTAACGAAATTTAACAATAGCAGAACTGATCATTCATGATTTAAGACTTTCAAACTCTTGAGGATATTTCTAGATTTCCTTATCCATCAGAAGAACCTGTGTGAAGCAAACTATCAATAAACACATTATATGCCCTAGGCTTAGAAAAGGTTGTCACATCGTCTTGATCAACAGATGAAAAATAGGAGAACCCAGGAAGATCGTTTCCACATTGTGTGCTTGTGTCAGGATATGGGGTGAAGAAATGAGCCCCTAGCGTTGACACATTCAGACAAAAGCTGAACATAAAAACTGCTGGAATATAGCTATTGAAAACTGTACAGTTGGATTATTAAAAAAACAGCTTAAAACTGCTTGGCTGCCATCTAAAACCAGCATCGTAGAAAGCATGTATTCTGCTACGGGGTGAGGAACACCCTCAAGCCCATTTAACGTGCAAGTGCATTGGCAAATTACATTGTATATCAAGGAACACAATTTACATCATTTCAAAAAGTGGTTAAAATGTAGCATAGTTAATCTGACTCAAAAAAGGTGTACATTGCACTGAATGGTTCAGACACCTGTTCCATTCAAAATCCATTACTATGTTGCAAACAGAAGGCTAAATCAACTCTCCAGCAGAGGACTCCAGTGTTCATCCTGGGCTGCATCTGTGGCGCATCAGTAATCATTATTGAACCCCTTACAGGAAGGTAAACAATGCCCAGGAAAATCTGCCGAAGGATTTCTATTATGTTCACTTCATTGAAACCTCGTACAAAACAGAAAAGCTGCAAGGAGATTTATTAAAAACCTCCTTGGAATTAATTTTCTTTTCAAAGTCTGGAAGCAAAATGTGATTGCCGTCATTTAATGCAATTCCTAGACAAGGGAATGTACAGACGGATGCTCAGCTGTCTTCAAATTTGTTGTTCCTTCTCGTGTCAAACATGATCGAAAAATTGGTCTTTATATCAGAGGTGGCTCTCATTCATATGAAAGTCAGTCTTATAACGTTACCTGTGTAGTGTTGAGAGGCTGGGGAAGTGAAGGGAAGCAGGCAGCTGCTGGTGCAGAGTGTAGATTCAAATAAAGGTCTTAGAAGAAAACGTGTCTTTTGGCACAAACTGTGACCTCCATGAAATCGATGTCTGTGATCCCAATGCAAGATTTGGGTCCCAACGTGGATAAAATTCCCTTTTCTGCACGGCTAACCAGTCACATTGAGAGATATCTGGAACTCCACCTCATTCCACTAACATTCCCTGAAAACAAAAGAGAAACATTCAAAATTATGAACGCAGAACAAATGTTTCATGCATTAATAGACATGTTCAAACAAATGTGCTACTTTCCACACACACAAATAACATAACTCATTTGCAGTGACTCAATTCTCCCTGAGGTGACAGAACTAAACCAGCTTGTATAGAATTAGAGGAATATAAATCACTCATTTCCCTTGTTTGACAATTGCTCCTATGAATCAGTTTGGGACATTCATTACATTGATGGTGTAACATAAATGCACCCTGCTGCTGACAATAATGTGATATTGAGTCACAAACAATTTACTAAACACAGATGGCCAAAACATCGTTTTAAGTATGGAGGTGGTAAAGTGGTTTAGGAGGGAGTTTGAAAGCTTAGAAACTTGACATCTGAAGGCAGCCATTAATCATAAAGGTATTTGATCAAAATGGTGGAAATGAAGAGATCTTGAAGAGTTGTGGGGTGGGGGAAATAAGGAAAGACAAAGACTTAGTGAGCGTTAATTTTAACGAATCTTAACCACATTTATGTACTACTAGCAGCCTTAGTAGGTTAACAAGCACATGGTGATAGTGGAACAGAACTAGAGAGTTTGGTCAGAAGTTAAGGGCGAGAACACACGATGTCAGTGAAATGTGCAATGGAATACTCCAGCCTGGAGGTGACGATGGGGCAGGGATGGGGGTTTCAGCAGCAGAATGAGGTGATAGCAGAGGTGAAAACCCAATGGCACACAAAATTGGGTCAAGATGGGCAGCACGGTATAGTTGCTGCCTTACAGCGCCAGAGACCTGGGTTTGATCCAGGTGCTGTCTGTATGGAGTTTGTACGTTCTCACCGTGACCTGTGTGGGTTTTCTCCAGGTGCTCCGGTTTCCTCACACACTCCAAAGACGTATAAGTTTGTAGGCTAATTGGCATGGTAAAATTGTAAACAGACCCTAGTGTGTAGGATAGTGTTAGTATGCAGAGATTGCTGGTCGGCACGGACTCGGAGTGCTGAAGGGCACGTTTCCGCACTGTATCTCCAAAACTAAAAATTAAATGCGAGAAGAATGAATCATCAGGTTCAGTTTACAGGGAGATAGTTACCTGGGAGGAAGCCAGTGTCTGTAGCTGAGATGTGATGATACTTTAAAATATCAGAGAATCTTTAACGACATCCTGAAGGCAATTCAATATGGTTTTTGTGGCAGAAACCTTGCGGAGATTAAAATGAAATCCAGAATAGAGTTCTGGATTTCAGTCCATAGATGAGGGAAAACAGATGTCGATGATGAGAAGTGCAGTTACAGGTACAGAGGATAGCATTTTTATTGCCCCCGTGACTCTAAAACCCGGTGCGGAAAATGGTCGCAGCAGCGAATGTGCGAGCTAGAAGCACAGCGGCGTGATCTGCTCAGAGAGAAAATGTCAAGGGATCAGGAGTATAGGAACAAGGACAACCTCACAAGGCGGTAGGGAAGAATGAGGGGAAAAGTTCAAGGCCAGGGGAGGGATATGTCACATCCAAGATTTTCAGATGAGAGTGTCCGATCCTATTATCTCAATCTTCGTGGCTCCTTGCACGTGAGGGCTGAGACGGAGACGAGAATGAGAAAAGATGATTTGCAATTTTAGGTAACTAACCAAACCCCCCTCCCCCCCCCATCCTGTACCCACCTGGTTGCACACCCATTTCTCCCGCTATCACCCTCCACTCCCCACCTCCACTTCCATCCATGACCCTGCCTCCACATTTTACATCTCTTCTCTCTTTATATCACAGCCTTTTGTTTTCATCTCATCTTTGTCCACCTATATGCCAATTAAACACCCCCCCCCCCCCCCCCCCCTCTGTACCAACCTATCACTTAACTGGAACATAGACATAAAATGCTGGAGTAACTCAGCAGGACAGGCAGCACCTCTGGCGAGAAGGAATGGTGACGTTTTGGGTTGAGACTTCTTCAGACAGGGGAGTGGGCAGTACATAGATAAGAAAGTGTAAGGTGTGAAAACAGGACCAAGGCATACCTGCCAACTTGTGAGATTGAAAAATCGGAATCCTATTAGTCTGACGTCAGTGAGGGCGGGGCACGTGACGTCAGTAAGGGGCGGGGCAGGTGACGTCAGTAAGGGGCGTAGGAAGTGACGTCAGTAAGGGGCGGGGTACGTGACGTCAGTGAGGGCGGGAAAGTGACCTCAGGGGGGTTACACAAAATGCTGGAGAAACTCAGCGGGTGCAGCAACATCTAAGGAGCGAAGGAGATAGGCGACGTTTTCGGATTTTTCCATCCCAATTCCGATTTTTTTTGTCTCAATATTCCGAGAAAAAAAAAAATCGGAAAAAAAAAACACATAAAGTTTCTGTGTGTTTTTTTTTTTTCCGATTTTTTTTCTCGGAATATTGAGACAAAAAATCGGAATTCGGAATTGGGATGGAAAAATCGGAAGAATTCCGCCCAAATCGAATGGTTGGCAGGTATGCCAAGGGAATGGAGTTAAGATAAATGGAGAATACATCCTCGTTAGTTGGGAGAAGTTAGTCGGAGAGAGTCAGACTGGTCGGAGAACTAGGAAGGGAGAGGGGATGGAGAGGGAAAGCAAAGGCTACCGCTGGGGTGTATGCTGCCCAAGTGGAATACGAGGCACTGTTCCTCCAATTTGCGCTGGGCCTCACTCTGACAATGGAGGTGGTCCAGGACAGAAGGGTCAGTGTGGGAATGCAAGGGGGGAGTTAAAATGTTGAGTAATCGGTTCGACTGTCGGAACCTGTAATCCTGGTTGGGACCAAACTGGGATCACTTACCTGGTTTTATTCTGACCCCCATCTCCTCTTTCCAGCTTTCACCCCCCCCCCCCCCCCGATCACTACAATCAGTCTGAAGGACACCGACCCAAAACATCACATTATCCATCCTGCAGAGATGTTGTCCGACCCTTTGAGTTACTTCTGCACTTTGGGTTTTTTTTGTAAACCAGCATCCTCGTATCAACATCTTACTTTTTTTTAAAATTTCTTTCACATCCTCATAGTTTACTGTTAGCAAAGTATATTTATCACAGAGTAACATCAGCAACGCAGCAGTCAGCTTGCAGAGACCAAGGTGTCAGCAATAAAAAATGTATTTATAAACAGTAGGTCAGGCAGCATCTGTAGGAGGAACAGAACTTTCAGACCCTTTCGGATGACACATCCAAGCCAGAACATTAATCTGTGCCACTTTCCACAGATGTTACGATCATGCTGAGCAGCTCTGGCATTTTCTATTTCAGATTCACTGAATTGCAGGTTTTATTTTCAGTTGACGTTTGTTAGAGCAACGATTGAGGAATAAATATTGGCCTCTCCCCCTCTTCTAAAGTCTCCTGATGTCTTTATGACCCAGAGATAGCGGGTGGGAGCCAAGATTTAACCAGCTTATCCAAAAGACAAGAGCTACTGTAAATTGCCAGCCTGGACTTTTATTCTCTAAATATGACTTTCTTCCACAAATTCAGAGTGCTGTCCACAGAATCGTGGACTCAGACGACAAAGTTAGAGAAATATATAGACAGACAGAGATCAAGACAGCCACAGGTCAATTTCATCATTTAGCAATAATTATCTGAATAGCTGAAGGGAATTATTAGGTGTAAAAAAAAAAAAAATCAATTAGTACTTGCTCCAGGACTCAATGACCAGTATTAAGGTATTAAAAGGTACCAGCTGTTAAAACATCAGATGCACTGTGTCAATTCACAAAATTCTGTAGATTGTGGAGAAGATCCCGCAAAGTGGAAAGTAGCAAATATTTAAAAAATGTATACGAGAGAGAATTGAGAACCATAATCCAGTCATGCAGACAGTACCGTTATAGATCGACTTGTAACCGAGACATCTATAGGCATATCCCTTCTGCTAGTTCATGCACCACCTGCCACTGATGTAATCCAGCAGCTATATCCTTCAAGATACTAACAAAAATATTGAACGGTACAGCGCAGCAGCAGGCTCCCAGCTCACAATATCAGTGCCAAACATTGTGCCAATTTTAAACTAATCTCATCTGCCTGGACACAAGCCATATCCCTCCATATCGATATGTTTATCTAAAAGCCTCTTTAATGCCACCATCATATCTGCCTTCACCGCTACCCATGGCAGCGCGCTGTCCAGTCAGGAGGGTTTTTTTTAAGAAACCACTCTTGGTGATGCAAATGGAAAACCCCACACAGTCCAACTTGAGCTCCTGTGGTGCTTCCAATTATTCAGCCTGGAATACTGGTCCACCAGTAGGAAAGAACTGCAGATGCTGGTTTACATTGAAGGTGGACACAAAATGCTGGAGTAACTCTGCTGGTACAGACAGCATCACTGGAAAGGAATGGGTGACATTTCGGGTCGAGACCCTTCTCCAGAGATGTTGCCTGTCCCGCTGAGTTACTCCAGCATTTTGAGCTGAGTCTGAAGAAGGGTCTCAACCCAAAACGTCACCCGTACTGGTCCACCACCCATTTTCCAGCAACTGGTGGTCCGGCACCTTTAAAATTTACAAGTGCACATGAAATTCTCCCTCCGAAATGTGGCACCTAGGCCAGGTGAAACGGCCGATCTTTACCTCATCAGATCAAATTTGGCCTCTGTGGCCGGGTGTCTGGAATTCTGGCCCAGCTCATAGCCATTCTCATAGCTGACTTCCAAGACCGACCTTGTGGGCCGATATCGCGGCTACCTAGGCGGACCGTATCAGTACCATTGGACTCCCCTCGAAGGTCATCTGTTGGTCTGGAAAAAACAGATAATCCAGAAAGCCTATGGAACCAAGGGTGCCAGAAAATCGGTGGTGGACCTATACTTGATCAGCTTCACCGTCTATGATAAAAACTGTTTCGGGTCATACTAACCATGCCCTGAACATTCTCGTCTAAATCCTTGACATAGATCATAAATAATAAGGACCCAGCACCAACCTCTGAGACACACGTAAAGTCACAGGACTCCAGTCCAAAAAAAATCTTCCATATTGCCCTCTACCATCAATCCAATTCAATCCAATGCTTCCTACTGTCAATCCAATTCTGTGTCTGATGAATGTGGAGGTTATTCACCTAGACTGTGGGCTAGTTCTAATTTGTCAGTGTCCAAATGTCGTTGGATAATTTGCGTGGTCAGGTGGTTTGGGAACGATTCTCCATACCACAGTGTCCGAATGCTAACTGGTCCATTTGATTTTATTTTTTAATTTCAGAGGGATGACATACGATCTGGGGTCACGTACAGGATTGTGGATCCTTCACTAAAGGACAACAGTAAAGAATTATCTGGTAGTTTCAAGGTCACCATAATGAAGAGTATATGTAACTTTTACTTCCAGATTATAAATTCAATTTAAATTCCCCAAACCGCTTTGGCAGGTTTTAAAATTATCACGCTTCCAACTGGTCCACATCTATCGATTAATAATCTAATAATTCAACAGTATGAAGGGGAAGTCTAGAGCTGCAGAATCCAGTAATTGAGACCAACTTAAAATGATATGAATAGACTGAAGACCAGAGATTGTGGGGATGGGGGGGGAGGCCCCAAGGGATAAACATAAAACTCTGTACAGATACTTTTACCCTTTAAGCCAAAATCCTGCTTGATATTGCAGTGCAAGCAGAGAGACTGGGGAGAAAGGTCATGGAGGTTTCAGAAAAGGAACCATCTTGAATCGGTAAATACAACAGGGGACAGAAGGGAGTACAAGGAGCAAATTTATATTAGCTGGCTGCATCTTGGAGATGATCTCCCTTTAAGAATAATTCATCGCAAGGGAACCTAACAATTGCCCTTTCCTGTAATTCTTAGGTCTGGGTGACATTGGAAACACTCCTCCACACACGTGCAGGTATGGTTTATACCAAGAGCTCAAAATCTCCAGTGACTCCATTCGTCAGAAGAGTTAGAAAAGTATCGCAGCTGGTGCCAAATGAACCTGGACTTCTTACCTACACACGTGCCGGCCTGCAGCAAATTTAGTAATAGACCTCTTGGTTATTTTCCCCATCTGATTGCAGAAGAATAGTTTGCAGTTTCCCCATACTTAACCATTAATTATCCTTCCAGTCGTTTTTTACGGGGTTGCAAGGTAAAGGCAGAAGTAGGGGGTACACAAAAGGCTGGAGAAACTCAGCGGGTACAGCAGCATCTAAGGAGTGAAGGAGATAGGCAACGTTTCGGGCCAAAACCCTTCTTCAGAAAGGCAGAAGTAGATTTGGTGTACAGGGGTAGCAAGTCTGACCATCAATCAGAATACTCTGCCAACATCTCTTCTGGCAGAGTGTGACATGTGGTGGGGCCAGGCAAGAACCATTTCCTAATGGTTACATTCACATTTTTAATTGGCGTGCTGAATGTTCTAACCCTCTTCCTGTCCTCCTCCAACATTAAACCTCCTTTTTTTTTCATTTGGACAGCTCATGCTGCCGTATCACAGTTGATGAACAAAAGAGTTAAGCTACAGGACCCAGATTTAGTAGTAAATTAGCCTGGCAGCAGGCCCTTTGGTTGCCATGCCAATATTGCCTGTGCAGTTATGGCAACAAAACGTCAAATGAACTGAACACCACATCTCCAATCTAAACCACATGCCTCAACGTAGAGGACGTAGCATCCCTTCAACAAGTAGGCCAATTATCTGCCCTGGAGAGGACAGACAGAGATGAAGCTGAAACCAGAGGAATATAGGCATGAACATCACATTACTATAACTATGGTAATGAGGGCCGATGCATTGTATAATATTTACCAACGGCAGCACGTCCCAGAGAAATAAAGAAGGCGGCAAGAACCAAAGAGGCAGGCTTTTCATAATGGACAAGATCCAGAGTATAAAATACAGGGAAAAGAAGCAGCAGAGGGGATAGATGCAAAGGAGACCCAAGGTAAATATCAATCCGCATAAAAGGAATTATACAGGTAGGATTTGAGGGGATGGAGAGATTTTCAGAAACTAATCCAGAGCTTGGGTCTTGGCAGCTGAAGACATGGTCATGATTGAAAATCAGTAATAGATAAATGGTGAGATTTATTTTTATACAAACAAAACATTTGTTGCTCAGAGGGAAAGTTCCAAAACACTAGGATGCAAAGCTGGAGAGTGAACTTTACATTTCCCAAACAATTCCTGATTTTATAAAGATGAAATGCACAAATTCTATCAGGCAGACTTTCTCAACAATGGATATACCATCATTGGAGAAAGTCCAAGAGACTCACCAGGCTAATCCATGGGATGAGAGGGTTATCTATCAAGACAGGCTGGACAGTTTGGGCCTGTATTTCTTGGAGTTTAGAAAACTGTGGAGTTACTATTCACACAATGCCTGCCAAAATGTTTGGGACAAAGACCTATCATTTATTTATTTGCCTCTGTACTCCACAATTTGAGATTTGTAATAGAGAAAAAAAAAAAAATCGCATGTGGCTAAAGTGCACATTGTCAGATTTTATTAAAGGCAATTTTTATACATTTTGGTTTCACCATGTAGAAATTACAGTTTATACATAGTTCCCCCCCCCCCCCCCCCATTTCAGGGCACCATAATGTTTGGGACACAGCAATGTAATGTAAATGAAAGTAGTCACATTCAGTATTTTGTTGCATATCCTTTGCATTACAATGATTGCTTGAAGTCTGTGATTCATGGACATCACCAGTTGCTGGGTGTCTTCTCTGGTGATGCTCTGCCAGGCCTGTATTGCAGGCATCTTTAGCTTATGCTTGTTTTGGGGGCTAGTCCCCTTCAGTTTTCTCTTCAGCATATAAAAGGCATGCTCAATTGGGTTCATATTGGGTGATTGACTTGGCCACTCAAGAATTTACCATTTTTTAGCTTTGAAAAACTTTGCTTTAGCAGTATGTTGATCATTGTCTTGCTGTAGAATGAACCGTCAGCCAATGAGTTTTGAGGCATTTGTTTGAACTTGAGCAGATAGGATGTGTCTATATACTTCAGAATTCATTATGTTACTAACATCAGCAGTTGTATCATCAATGAAGATAAGTGAGCCAGTACCTACATGCCCAGGCCATAATACCCTCACCACCGTGTTTCACAGATGAAGTGGTATTCTTTGGATCTTAGGCAGTTCCTTCCCTCCTCCATTCTTTGCTCTTGCCATCACTCTGATATCAGTTAGCCTTCATCTAATCTGTCCACAAGACCTTTTTCCAGAACTGCGGTTGCTCTTTTAAGGCTTTGTTCTTGGAAAACTATAACCTGGCCAAACTATTTTTGCAGCTACAGGCACAGCTATGAGACTGGTTTGCATCTTGCAGTGTAGCCTCTGTATTTTTGTTCATGAAGTCTTCAGCAGACAGTGGTCATTGACAAATCCACACCCGACTCCTGAGGAGTGTTTCTGATCTGTCGGACAGGTGTTTGGGGATTTTTCTTTATCATAGAGAGAATTCTTCTGTCATCAGCTGTGGAGGTCTTCCTAGGCCTACCAGTCACTTTGTGATTAGTAAGCTCACCAGTGCTCTTTGTCTTCTTAATGACGTTCCAACCAGTTGATTTTGGTAGGCCTAAGGTTTGGCTGATGTCTCCAACAGTTTTATTCTTGTTTCTCAGTCTCATAATGGCTTCTTTGACTTTCATTGGCACAACTTTGGTCCTCATGTTGATAAACAGCAATAAAAGTTTCCAAAGGTAATGGAAAGACTGGAGGAAAGACTAGGTGCTGATGTGAATACGCAGGGGTTTGGGTAAATGAGAAAATAGAAGATGTCTGTAAAAAGATCTGTGAAACCTGCTTCACAAAGGGTGACATCATTGTTGCAGACAGTCCCATGTGACATAGATGGCTCCAGGGAGTCTGAAGCCTGGGAAGGGGTTGCAACAGGTTTCTGTCAAGCTGCCAATATGTCTGGGATTCTACAGGCGAACCCATGTCCTGATGTTAAAGGCATGTTTGTGATTGATTGGGAAATGTTATGTCTCAACTATGTTACAGTGCCTTGCTGCCAGTACTTGTGATTGGTGCAGAAGAGTAGCCTCACCAAAGATAAAGACATTCTTTATCTAATGGTAATGTTTCTTTACTTAATGGAAATGTTTCTCCTGTAATGGAAATGTTTCTCCCTAAGTGCTATGTGTTGAAACTATGTTATGTACTGTTATATGATTGGGCCAAAGAGTTGTCATTCTATGTATTTTGCAGCCGGTATCGGTAATTGGCTTGTATGGGGTTGCCTCCCCCAAGGAATGTCACGCCCTTAGTTCGGAGGGGGTATAAAGGAATGGGGAGCACATTGGGCTGTGCCTATAGTCTTTAGTCTGTTCCATTTGCATGAGGCTGTATTGGGCTCGACTAAGTGGTACCGAGGATCGGTCCTGCGGTATTATATACAATAAAATAGAGTTGGAATTCCAGTGCTTGTATTCGGTGTTTGACTGAACCAGACTAGGGAGGCAAGTTTAGATCCGAAATTAACACCGAGAGCTCTCTTATCCGTGGATTAATGAGGCAATTAAATACACCTAAGCAATTACAAACACCTGTGAAGCTTTGTGTCCCAAACATTATGGTGCCCTGAAATGGGGCGACTATGTATAAATAGAGCTGTAATTTCTACATGGTGAAACCAATGTATAAAAATGGCCTTTAATAAAATCTGACAATGTGCACTTTAACCACATGTGATTTTTTTCTATTACAAATCTCAATTTGTGGAGTACAGAGGCAAATAAATAAGTGATGGGTCTTTGTCCCAAACATTATGGAGGGCACTGTATAAGGTTGATGTCAGATACTTTCACCAGTGAGTGAGTCACAAACAAAGAGATTTCAAGATAAGAGTTTGATCATTTAAAACTAAGGTGTCCTCTTTCAGTGCTTGGTGAATCTTTTGAACTCTAACTCAGAAGATAGTGATGGCTTGATTATTAGATGTACTTAAGGTGGAGATAGAAAAATATCTGAAAGACCGATGAATCGAGGGTAATGTGGAATTGGCACAGAAGAGTTGAGGCCAGCATGGATCTGCCATGATCATATTCAATGGCAGGACAGGCTTGTGGACCTGGTGGTCTGCTCCTGTTCCCTTGTGATAAGGACAACTGAAATCAAAATAATTGACAAAATACCAAAATAGAACCATGACCATGACAATAAGATTCACGATCTGTTACGCATTTGCAGAATATTTATCTCATCTGTCTGCAAATCCACACAAGGGGCTGTCACACACAGTTTAGTGGTTTTCCATCTGACTCCACTGAGCAAATGTCATTGTGGAGAACAGGGATCGATGAACTTAAATTGTAGTTTTAGAAGGAGTTAAGATATAGCCTTCCACTGTCATAAACTGATCATAAAGCAATTCAAGGCAGATCATACCAAAACTCAGATCAGTGTGCAATTGTTGATCTTCTGGCTCCATTCAAAGAGCATTGTTTTGACTGCACCACAATCAGACCATTTCACAGAGCAATGTAGAGAACACTGAGATCTTTGAGACATTGATAATGTTACGCAATGAGATAACAAAGGCCTTCTATAAACACAAATCTTCAAATGTGGAGACCGAGCTGATAAATCAAAACAAATGGCATCTAGATTTCCCCACCCACTCCCTTTAGGTGGTACACAAAATAGACAACCCATGGGAAGCCGGTACAGAACAGACCACCGCCTATATATTGGCCACTTTAATTGAAGATACAGCATAAAAACAGACCCTTCGGCCCACGAGTCCAAGCTGACCATCAATTACCCATCCACACTCCATATCGACCCAGGGCAATTTAGAGGCAATTAATTGCCAAACCCTGACGTCTTTGGTGATGGTGAAATGTTGACTAGAACTCCAGGACCCACAATCACTATCACTCCCGCTACTCATTGCCACATTGCAATGCAAAAATATACTTACGGCAAATAGTCTTTCACATCCTCCACCGTCATGTCACCACTTGCATCCAGGGTGATGTCAGTGCTACTGATGGGGGAGTCAAGTGGAGTCTGAGATAATGCCAGTGGGAAATCCTCCATCACCCCTGTTCACAAGATGCAGAGTCAACTTTATGCCCAAATTAAAGATGATAGTTCAAAAACAGACCTGTTTATATTCCATTAAATTCTCTTTGCACTTCAAGATTTAACAACTTAACTTCTCGTCAGTTATTTTGGGGTCAGAAACTTGAAGCCACCACTTGTTTGGGAAGATCAGCTTTCAAATCTTACTGGACAATTTGATCAAACAGGCTTGTTCCGACAATTGGTCCCTAAACTAGTCCCTACCTCATTATACCCGGGTATTCCTTCTCCCTGTTTAGATCAGTGGAACCAGTAATGCATCACCCTGTCCATTCCTCATTGTTGCATTAATTATTGAATTTTCTAAAAGCTCTCTGTCCAAGAAATTCCCATTTCCAACTCACATTGCGGAAATGTGAAGCTGCAGTTTAGATCAGCACATGGAAGGCTAGTCAACAAATCCCATGAAATTGAGACAAATTGGTTCTGAAACAGGAGACATTGGCGAATGGTTATCAAGTGTTTTTGCAACTGGAAGGTAATTGGGATTCAACAAGGCTCAGTATTTTGTCCCTTACGTATTGTATTATGACTTCAATGGAGGATGAATGAGGAGATATGCAGATAAATGCAAAATCAAGCCATTTGGCTAATAGCAAGGAAATATTTAGACTGTAGGATGGTATGGATGGATTATTCAATTGGGTAGAAGTGACAGGAAGAATTCAATCCAACACTGATACAATATATTTGGAGAAGTGCAACAAGGCAGATCAATGAATACACGATAAAACACACAAAGTGTGAAGGAACAGACATACCTTGGAACATATCCTTAATGATTGTAGGATAGCCCAAAAAAAAGATGGCTCAACAGCACACGGAATGCTTTATTTTATTAGCAGAGGCATTTGAATTCAAACAGAGGTCATGCCAGAATCATGTACAACATTTGTTAGACTGAGTATTGCACAGTTCCCGTCACATTACAGGATAGATGTATATGCGCCAAGGAGGATATAAAGCAGATTTACAAGCTTGATGCCAAGACCAAAGAAATTGTAGCTAGGAGAGACATAGGCTGTTTTTGCTGGAACAGAAATGGAGGAGAGACTTTACGTGGAACCCAGATAGCTATTAGAAATAATCTGTTCCCCAAGTAAGATGGGTCAAAGACAAGAGAGCAGAGATTCAAAGTATTTGGTTGAGGGTTAGACAGGAGATGAAAGATATTTTCATGCAAAGGGTGGCTGTTGCTGGAATTCACAGCATGATGGTTTTGTAGAGCCACATGCGAACACTTCGATGGGTACTTGAAAAGTCTTGAGTTGCAGGGCTGGGAAGGTGGGATTATGCTGGATAACTTATTTTTTTTCATCCATGGGGTAAATCTTGGGAGTTTCCAATTCCTGATAAAGCTCTGTAGCTTAAATTCCAGACTGACTGTGAAGTTCCCCTCATGTTGGAAAGCTTAACTCTCAATAGCCTCTCCTGACAAATTAGCCTCAAGACATTATAGCTTCACATCTCAAATTTATTGGGTTTCTCAGTAACAAGAAAGAAGCGCAGCTCATGGTGAACGAGCAAGTTCTTTATACTTGTTTCCTGGACTGATTTTTTACTCAGGTTTTTAAGCTGAAATTTACCCAACTTCATCTAAAACCATACTGTTTATTTTTGAAGGGAGTAGTCAAGTGTCATACAACACAAAAACAAATGCTTCAGCCCAACTAGTCCTTGCCAACCAAGATGTCCCATTTAAGTTAGTCCCATTTGCCCCTTATCCTTCTACACCTTTCCTATCACTTTCCATGCACTTGTTCAAGTACCTTGTAAATGCTTTTATAGTACTTGCCTCAACTATCTCTTCTGGCAGCTCGTTCCATGTACCCATCACCATCCGAGTGAAAAAGTTGCCTATTGAACTTTATTTTCTTCCCGTTTTGCTTTCAAACGTCTGTCAACCATTCCAACAATGAACTATTGTTTCAAACAGGTATTTTGAGAGCATCACCTAAAGATGCAGAGACTGGTGGAACATACCGTCACTTGCTCCCAATGAGTTGCATTCCCCTTTGTTCTGAATTTTGTGTGTTCCATTGGCACGGTTCACTTTGGGTGATCCCTGCAAGTTATTGCTAAATATTTAGAAAGGAAAATCTCAGTTAGTGCAGAAACCAAATTGGAAGCTCAGATCAAAACACAAGAACAGCAATAACCCAGCTTACACACTACTGCCTCCAGCCACACTGCTGTCGAGCATTAACTGAGGGAAGCACGAGGTGAAATATTGACACTGTCTGGCTCAACACACCTTCCCTACAATATACCGGCAACAAGCAAAATGCAATGCTACAACTTGGCGTGATTAAATCATTTGCCCCCAAAAGAATCATTTTGCATCAAGAACATCACCTTCCAAGTCAAATACTTGTGAACCTGCCATTTTAAGAATTCAGTAACACAAGCGAAGTTTCTAAAGTAGAAGACACAGCAGTTTAAGGCAACTATGACCAGACAATAAACTGCAACAATTACAACTTTTCAAAATAAAATGCATTGGTTCTGTTGTATTGCCCCTCGAACGGTGCAACACTCACTTGGGAAATTCAGCCGAGATTTCAAAGATAATGGCTCCATGCACGTACAAAATTGACCAGCATCCAATTGACAGACAAAACATGAGTGCATATCAACTGCCCACAGCATTATGTCCCAAGAGAAACAAAGGCAATTGGTGGGAGAAATATGATAATTGCATGATTCAGTTGCTGCAGCGATATGGTTCATTTATTGCGCACAGTCCTGGTCACATTATCGTAAAAATGCAACACTCCTGAAAAGAAGATTTACAAGGATGTTGCTACGATTGGAAAATGTTAACCACAAAGAACATCTGGAATGGCCAAAGTCATTTTCTTTGGAAATTGGGGTTAAATGGAGACTGGAATGATTAGAAATAACCCACTTCCCATAGCAGAGGGATTAAAAAGAGAGCAGCATTCATTTGATTTTTTTTTTTTTAAACGGGTTTAGAGACAAGAAAATGTTTTTTCCTGGGTGGTGCTAGTTTACAATTCGCTGCCTGCAACCTCACCATATTTAAACAGTGTAGGAAGGAACTACAGATGCTGGTTCAAATCGACGATAGACACAAAATGCCAGAGTAACCCAGCGTCTCTTCTCGACCCGAAATGTCACCCATTCCTTTTCTCCAGAGATGCTGCCCGAGGCACTCCAGCATTTTATGCCTAAATTTAAACAGTACTTGAACATACACTTGACTTGGAAGTGCTCGATTCAAATAATGGGCTTCAGGTCATCATTTTTATATCAATACACTTCATTTGACTTCATTCTCCCCTTGGCTGTACCCCAAAAAATAGTTCCACACACTTTACACCAGAATTGTCATTATTTGATTCCTTGGTATACAACTTGCCATAAATTGGAGCCAGGGCTCAAGGGGTCTCTTGCACTTTCCCACGCCACCACACAACGTGGCTCAGTTATGTTCCTGGTGGAAAGGGAGAATCGCTCAAACTCAGATGGAGATATCAAATAAAAGCCTAAAAGAGGAAAAAAAGAGGAATTAATTATACATCATATGTCTGCAGTGTCTTGAAACATCAAACAGCATTATTCCATATTAGCAGCTTATAATTCTAAAAAGTCCTTACAACATCGCAGCTTTACTTGAAGATGGAATTAATATTTTAACATGGGTCACTCAGTCCCCATGCCTCTTTACAAGAGTCTCGCTCTCACTCAGCATGTTTAATACAACCAGAAATACAGCTCTCAGATAAGCAGACACATCAACCTCTAATCATATCATGCTGAACTGATAAAACAGGGATCTCAGGGACAAATCAGCTCTGACCCAACTGGAGCAGCCTAAAATTAAAATACATGCACTAAATTAAAGATGACACACAGAGGGAGTGGGACTAATGTACGAGCTCCTCCAAAACTGCCAGACAGACTGAATGGGAAAAACGGCTCTAAGATTACAGGATATATACCGTATTTCCCGGCAAATAAGACGCACACCCATTTTGAGTTGCTAAATTTTTTTTAAAAAGGCAGGCGGGACATAGAATTTCTCACGCTCAAAAAAATAATAATTAAAAAAAAATAAAGTAACAATTCAATTTGCCCAAGGCTTCCAGATCTCCTCCATTCTGAATGACTGAATGGGTGGGGGGGTGGGGGGGTGGGGGCGGACGGTGATGACAGGTGGAGAGATGGTGGGAAAAACAGGAGCACACCGGGACAAGTTGGATCAGTTGTGATCTTATTGAGTGACAATACTAGTTTAAGGGTCCAATTGGGGGCAGAGTTCCTTTCACAGCGTGTGGGAAGTCTGGCCCAGGTCAGCACGAGCAGGAGCGTTGAGAAGGAGGGGGTTGGTGATCATGCCAGCAACTCACTCACTGCTGCCGTGGCACTCCAGCCGTCATTCCTTAAATTCCGACTGCCGCCAGGAGCAGGACATGGCCTCAAGTGCTGCGCTGGGTGACACTGCATGGCATTCACTGCCCGGTCCGTGTCTTTCAATGTAGACCAGACAGTGAGAGGACCAGCTCAAGATGACTGATCATAGAGCAGAGTGGGTCAGCGAATGATGGATAATAGGACAGCGGGAGGTGGAGCTTACTCCTGTGTCAGTAACCTCAATTGGTCTCTTGATTGCGCTGACACAGGAGTAAGCTCTACCGCCCGCTATCCTGTTATCCATCGCCCGCTAACCTGCTCCGCTCCGCGATCTTTGCTCTCGAGCTGGTCCTGTCGGTGTCCGGTCTACACTGAAAGCGAGGCCATGTCCTGCTCACGGCAGCAGTTGGAATTTAAGGAACGGCGGCCGCTCGCAGCCACCCGACCTACTTCCCTTCCCGGCCACAATGCGGTGGCTCTGCGCCCGGAGCTCCACGGCAGCGGTGAGTGAGTTGCTGGCATGATCCCCGGCCCCCTCCTTCTCAATGCTCCTGCCCGTGCTGACCCAGGCCAGACTCCCTACACGCTGCAAAAGGAATTCCCCCCCCAACGGTGCTGTCCTTTTACAGCCGCTTCCCACTTTACAGCCGCTTCCCATCAGCTGCCAGCAATGAGGGATTGACGTGGCTGTCCCTCAGTACAGCAACATCGTTCTTGATGTTGCTGTACTGTGGGAGAGCCAAGTCAATTTTTCTTGGCTAACAACCTAACCTTCGGCATCCAAGATGCAGGTACATTTTCACGCCTTATCTTTGGGTAAAAAAATAGCGTCTTCAATGCTGGGAAATACGGTAATCTTCTTTTAAAATAAAAGGGAGATGAATTTTGCATGCCAATACTACTGCATTTGAAGATCGGAGAATCAAGATCATTGGATACATGTGACAGGGAGCCCAAATAGTGACCTTAATTATCAACTCCAAGCAGAGGCGGGGTGAAGAGGCAGAGAAAGCAGCCATGCTGGTGTTCTCAGTCCATGCTGAGAACACAAGCATGAACTGTAGCCACAAGTTGCTTCAAGGACATTCGATGATATTTGCTTCCAACTTACCCTGGCCCGTCCTTGTGAAGACACACGAAGCGATGCCGCTGATGTCCTCTTTCCTTATGCAATCGTACCGCATCTGAGGCCGGAGCCCTGGGACTGTGAAGATGTGAATGTCCCCCAGGTTTGTTAAACACACCAGGCAGTTCTCCGAATAGTCATCCGAGGTAATGCTGGGGAAATTCATCAAGCCCAATTTCCTCACTCTGGAGCCTTCGTGGGCAGTGAGCTTGAACTTGGTCTTTGCGCTCACCCTCGGCAGTGTAAACACCTGCGCATAATGTTTCAGTCAGACCGTGCCACAAAGGATCACACAACCCCCACCCACTGAAGAGGAAAGGCGATGACAGTGCTGCTCCGGCATATTGCCCTGCACAAGCATTACAGAGATGCAGCATAGAAACAGGTCCTCTGGCCATCAAGTCCACACTGACCATCAACCACCGCAAGTCTCCACTAATCTATGCAATTTTATTATTATTATTTGAGATTAGTTTAGTGTCACATGTAATGAGGTACAGCAAAAAGCATTTGTTCCGTGCTAACCAGCCATTCCTCCTCAGATTCTACCACTCATCCACACGCACAGAGGCCAATTAACCTGTCAACCCACACGTCTTTGGGATATGGGGTAACTATATCGGAAGAAACCTATGCGGATACAGGGAGAATATGCAAACTCCACATGAACAGCACCCGAGGTCAGAATCGAACCTGCATTTATGACGTTGAGAGACAGCAGCTTATGGCATAATATCCACAAGATGTTTTTTGCATTATAAAATGTAAGCTCAGTAGCTCTATGTACCTTTCACTGGATCATTGTTTACCTCCTAGATTTGCATTTCTGATATACATAGATCTTGTTCTATAATATCCGAAGATATTCTCTCAGCTAATTAGTTCGAAAATCCATTTCCAGTTCTAATATTTTAAAAGCAGACAATTTCTGCATTAATGTTCTACCAGATCTGGGCGAGGTTAAACCTGTTGATTTTATCACTTCCCTTTGAGGGCAGCCAGTCAGCTGGTTCACGTTTCACTTCCCCATTCAGTTTCCTCCTTGTTACCTTGAACTGCTCCTCTGAGATGATCAGCACAGAGTGACTGCCCTGCATCTCCGGGGCTTTGGCCAGATCACGGGACACTTCCAGCGGCTCAGGCAGTGGATTCCCTCGACCATCCAAGACGGCAATCGACACTACAGGGGCTCGGTGCATCAGCTGAATTTCTTTACCTAGATTTAGGAGTGAAGATGAGAGAAAATAAATCTTCAAAACATATTGATAAAAAAGAATAAACACAGTGGGGGGAAAAAAGTAATCTAGGGTAATCTATCTAAAAATTACAGACTATTTATTCCCTGCACAAGCCTCCTCCAATCAACATAAAACATAGAATAGTACAGCACAAGAGCAGGCCCTTCGGCCCACGATGTCTGTACTGAACACTATGCCAACATAAACAAACCCTTCCTGCCTGCTGAGGATCCATATCCCTCCACTCCCTGCATAGTCATATGCATATCTAAACGCCTTTTAAATGCTATTTTATTTGCTTCCATCATGCAATGCAACTTTAATGTCAAGATTAGCAAGTTATTCAACAACCTCAGGCAAGGTAGAATGAATGGCACAGAAATAAATATTAGGATAGGAATTCAGTATGTGAACGCTGTTTAACTTGGCTGGCCATAACTGGGGATATTCCTCATGTTCCACTTGTGAAGCAGATGACTAGATCTCTCTTGGCCCTTCCTCAAGTGGATGCAAGTCGGCCAGGCTTTTCTTGAAAAGCTAAAGCCTCTTTGCTTAGATCAGTTATCAGGTTGCCATTGGTGTTTGCAGTCAGCCAAGGGTAAACCAGAGGTAGGATTAATTTTGGGGTGTGTTGCATGTTCCAGTTGAGTCTATGGAATTTCAGATCGGCGTGCCTCTTACACTCTTTGCCTGTTGAAGTACCTCATTGGCTTTTGGCCAATATTCTTGATCAGGTTTGCATTGCCTGTGGAAAGTTGAGAGTTATGAGAGCTTTGAGAGTTAAGGAATTTAGTGAAGGTAGTGAAATTTATGAGTTTGGATAGAATTGTTCAGAATAATGAATCATTTCCATTAGTTTATTTTTTATTTTTTAAATAATGCAGCCAATGGCAAACAAAAACTTTCAGCGATTGGGACACATTTGGAAAAAGAGCAAAGGGTGCATGTGGAAATCATTTATTTCTTAGAGAAGACAAGTTGTGATCTGGAAGAGAGTGCCTGAAATGGCAGAAAATGTTTCAATGGTAGATTTCACTGTGAACTGGTAGTACCAGAGCAGCAGAACCCAAACGGAATGAAATACAGCAAACGGTGGATCATGAATCTTACCCAATACAGCCTCTGTGGACCTCTCTGTCCACTTCTCTCTGGATGGAACTTCTAGTGCATATGCGTAAACAGACCCAGCATTTGTTCCTGCCCACAATGTGGGGCCATGGTGCGTGGCTACAAACAAAATAAAAGCGTTAAACCAAGAAAGGTCTCTGTGACGACTGCCTATGCAATAAAACTACTCTGGAATAAAGTACACCTCACAACATGTACAAGAATGCCAGACTCTCAGGGACCACACACAATTAAGGTCAAATGGTTGACAAACCAGAGCTGTTTTGATGCTAAATTATTCAATGTGGAATTTCAGTGATAACTATTAGGATTAAAAAGATCATACTTCAACTGAACAGATCTCAAATGAATTTCAGGTCATTCTCTTATTTTCAATCCATGGCAAGAATCTGCTTGCCTTTGTTCTCTGGCTTGCATGCATGATATCCCAGGATGAAAACAGCAAACAAGTTCGACACCAATGACTTTCAGCTCCACAGTATAGGGAGCAGTAGATTGGTCGTGGTGGTCACAATTCCATAGTAGTGTGCAATTTGTTTAGTTTGGGAGGCACAGTGGCATAGCTGCCACCTTAAAGCTCTGGCTATCCAGGTTCAATCCTGGCCCCTGGTACTGACCGTGTGGTTTTTGTTATTCTGCACAGTCTGGTCACTGTGAATTGCCCCCAGCATATAGATGAGTGGCAAATCTGGAGGGGGATTGAGGGGGTCGTGGGGAGAATAGATGCAAGAGTTGCACAATTGGGTTCTTGATAGTGTGGATACAATGGGCTAAAGGACCAGTTTCCTGCTGCACCTCCCTATTTCTGAACTAAAGTTCAGCAAAGAATGATTATTTTGTAGCTCAGAACTGCGATGCTGACATGTCCTATTGAAGACAGGAGAAGTTAACCATTGAACAGTAATAGGAAACAAAAAAAACTACAGATGCTCAAACAAAAACAGAAGCTGGTGGAACTCAGCCAGTCAAGCAGCATCTGTGGAAAGAGAAACCAGTTCACGTTTCAGGTCAGCGACCCTTGCTCAGGAACATAAGCACAAGTTCATAAGTGATAGGGGCAGAGTTAGGCCATTCGGCCCATCAAGTCTACTCCGTCATTCAATCATGGTTGATATATCTTTCAGTCTTAACCCCCGACACCCATACAAATCATGAATCTATCCATCCATGCCGCAAAAATATCAATTGACGGCCTCTATAGCCATCTGTGGCAATTAATTCTACAAATTCACCACCGTCTGACTAAAGAAATTGCTCCTCATCCCCTTCTAAAAGGAACGTCCTTTAATTGTGAGGCTATGACCTTTGGTCCTAGACTCTACCACCAGTGGAAACATCCTCTCCACATCCATTCTATCCAACAGTACTGATCAAGAAGAAAATAGAATCTCTGCTCTGTCTGAAGGAGGGTCCCAACCCGAAACATCACCTATCCACGCTCTTCAGAGATGCTGCCCGACCTGCTAAGTTACTCCAGCATTTTGTTTCCTTTTGTGTTAACCAGCATCTGCAGTTCATGTTTCTTGGTCTGACAGCTTTGCTTGGGGACTATTATGATTGTTCCTAGCTATTTCCATCGTGCATCAAACCAACCACCACACCATCAAATCATATAACCACAAACGAACGCTCACCATCTCGCAAAAACGTGTCTGCAAAGTAAAGGCAGCGAACAACACCCGACAGAGAGTCGTCTGCAGAGCGTGGCTCTATCCGTCGCTGCACTGGAGTCACCTCCACCTCACATGGACCATCCTGCTCAGCAAGCTTGGCATTTGCTTCTCGGACCTGTTATGAAGGAGATTTCTTTAAAATAAAGTCATTACAGTGACATAATTAGCCAGAATTCAGTGAATTTTCTACACTAGGCAGACAGGTCAACACTCACTTCTCGAGACCTGGTCCTAGGATCGAATCATCCTCTGCACTACATCCAGATGTTTAAGATCAAATTTGGATGAAGACTTTCAATGTTACCAGCAGCTTAGAAAATTGATTGAATCAAAAGGGGAGGTTTGTATCTTGGGTCAATCATACAGCACAGATTACTTTACAAGAGTATAGTGGATGAATATTCAAGTCAAGCCATTTCATTTCTTCACACTTCGCTCCTCTCCTTCATGTAACCCGAAAATGTATGTTATAGTCAATGGAAAAGTGCTTCACGTTTTCCACTTTAAACTTCCACTGTACGCAATACTTAAACAATGAAAATACGTAATAGATATTTTACGCGGTATTCATATATTTGTACCTGGCCCACATATTGTAGTATGTGGAAGAATGTTTAAAGAATGGTTCAAGAGGAAAGAAAGGCAAAATGTTCAGAAAGGGCATTTCAGCACCAGAGGCTGAAGTGGTTGCCAACGATAGAGCAACTGAAACTGAATGAGAAGTGTTGGAACCGGATGAGAACAAGTATTACAAAAAATTACAGGATAGGAGGCTATTTCACAGAGGTAGAGGTAAGATGAAAGGGAGTTTTGAAAACAAAGATAAAAATGTAAGATAAATCGGGCGTGTGTGTGAGAGCAGCATTCAATGGAAGTCGGACACCTGCCAGGTGATGAAAGGGACCCCTACAACTCTCTCACTGACCATCCATGTAATTCCTGTACAACACTGGATGACCTAGGAAAGAGTTCATCCATAACTCTGCTACCTGAGCTCATAGGGGCTAAAGTACAGTCATTCAACGGGTGCTGATGTGATCTAGAAATACCAGGGGCAGGGAAGAACATCAAGTGAACAAATGCATAGGAGTCTGAACCATTGAAAATTTGCGACTCAAAGCCCATGTTACCTCGTCTGAATAGTCTGGTTCAGTTTAAGAAGGAACTGCAGATGCTGGAAAATCGAAAGTAGACAAAAGTGCTGGAGAAACTCAGCGGGTGCGGCAGCATCTATGGAGCGAAGGAAATAGGCAACGTTTCAGTCTGAAGAAGGGTTTCGGTCCAAAACGTTGCCCATTTCTTTTGCTCCATAGATGCTGCCGCACCCGCTGAGTTCTCCAGCACTTTTGTCTACCTGGTTAAGTTTAAGGCGGTTACAAAAAAAGGAGATTTAGGTGATCCGGGGGACTGCTTTACCGGGGGCATTGACTATATGAGCAAAGTCTAAACACTTTTCTAGAGGGAAATATAGACCAAAGGACATAGGTTTAAGGCGACGGGGGAAGGTTTAATGGGAACCAAAGGGTTAATTTTTGTGTATTACTTTTTTTCCCCCCACAAAGGTTGGTGGAAATATGGAACAAGCTGCCAGAGGAGGTAGTTGAAGAAACGTTTAGACAGGTACATGGATAGAGAGGTTTAGAGGGATATGGGCTGAACGCAGGCCGGTGGGACTAGTTTAGATGGGACATGATGGTCACATGGGCAAGTTGGGCCGAAGAGCCTGTTTCCACGCTGTATATGACTCGAAAACTCAGACTACCTTGCTGGTAGGGCTGCACGACGATGGTCTTTTCTTCCCCGACACCCTGCTCTTCCGTATCCGTCGGAAAGACTGCCGCAATGATTTCTTCAGTGATTTCACCCGTGATAGTGGGCCCTCCATTGCCAGAGAATCATTTGGATGTAGTGTGCACCTGGGAGGTGGAATAAACAGCATGAACATATTCCATCCTCCAACAGGACCAATTAAAAACACGGAAAAATTCAGCGAAAGATAGCAACCTTGGAAAGCAGTTCTGAAAACAGAAAGAAAATCAGGAAGAAACTACAAGACAGAAAGGTGGCAAGTTAGAGTTAACTTTCATGACATTGATTAACTTAAATGGCTTGTGATGGAAATGTAGGCTATTTACATCAACAAACTCAAGGGTACCATCCCTGAAAATCACAACAATGATCATGGGATACATGTCCCAGACAATGGAAATGTCTCCCAAAGGGCTTACAAATCAGTTTTGCCCAAAGGGGTTGATAGGAAAAGATAGATCAGCCATGATTGAATGGCAGGGTAGACATGATGGGCTGAATGACCTAATTCTGTTCCTATGATTTATGAACTTATGAACAGCATGAAGGGGAGGCTTGCGATAAAGAACGCTTGTAGGAATTATTTCTCCAGAAAGATTTTTTTTTTTTTAAAAAGGATCCCCACTGGGTTAATTGTGAAGTAGCTATTATCATACGCTACAGGTTGCCAGGTACTCCCCACTCTTGATAGGGAGGCCTGTGGGAAGGCAAGTACGATGATGACCAATGAGCATCGCCAAACATCTACCCATGTCCCCCATTAAAAACTGCTTGGGACAGGATTGAAGCAATTCAAATTACAGATGCCAGCACTCACCTGGCCAGCACTGGCTGTTGTCTATGGTAATCAAAGATGCCAAAACCATGACTTGTGCCAAAAGCCACAAGCTGCCACTCAGTGTGCAAGGCCACTGCTGTCACAGTCGCTGGAGGAACACACTGAACCAGGAAGCTCGGCTGGAAACCAGCGGCAAACCCCATTAAACCGACTTTCGGGCTTAACCGGTCGTGACCTTTCCACGTGAAACCTTCTCGATCCTGAAGGAGGTCGACTGTGGAAAGATTCATCTTTCTTTCTGACTTTTCATCGTTAAATTCCATAACAATAACCTGTGGATTGAAAACACATTGCTTATTAAAAGAACATGAACAGGGCATGAAAATAAATCACAACAACAACAACAACAAAAAAATCACAAATTTTTTTTTTTTAAATCAGGGATTTCAGCATTGGCCTCCCCCAATTTAGATTCACAGTGGATAGAGTCATACAGCAATGGAAACGGGTCTTGCAGTTCAACTTGGCCATGCCGACCAAGACACACTATCCGAGCTAGTCCTATTTGCCTGCATTTGGTCCATATCACTCAAAACCTCCCCTATCCGTATATCTTTTAAATATTACTATTGCACCTGCCTCAACCACTTCCTCTTGCAGCTGGTTCCGTATGCCCACCACTTTCTGTGGAAAACGTTACCCCACAAGTTCCTATTAAAATTTTCCCCTCACAACTTAAATTGATTCCCTTACCCAGGAAGAAAGACTCTGTGTATTCACCCATCTAATCCCCTCACAATTTCATACACCTCTATGAGATCACCCCTCAACCTCCAAGGTTTGAAGACCTGGCCTGTCCAACCTTTGACTTTTAGTCAGACTAAAAAGAGAAAATGCCAAGTTCTCCAGTGCCATCTTCTATGGCTCATCACCAACAAAATAAGGACATACGTTCAGTATCTCAACATCAGGCAGCCCTCTCCCCACGTATTCCAGCCGTTGGAGGTCTAGTCCAAACTTTGTAATATTTTGCATTTCCATGCAGGCATACGTTGGCTCACTTGACCATGACAGTATAGTTGAGACTAAAACAACAATTAACTCCCAAATGTCAGACTCAACCATCCCCCAAGTTCAACTTCCTCCCCCTCCCGTCAAGACCATTTCTTGCCTCCTCCACTCCAAGCAGAGTCAATGCAGTCAACTTTCTAAATAGAAAGCAATGAGAAACATTAGTACCTGTCCTGCTGTGCCAGCAACCACCAAGCGACTGCTGTATTTGCACAATGAAATCTTTTGAATTCCCAGCCTTGGATCATCACTATAGGGATCAAAACAGCCAACCTGCAGGAAAGGCAGAACGTAGAGGTCAAACTCAGAAACACTGAAGAAACATGAAACTTGTTAAAATAACTTTACATTGAGCACCTGAACTTATTTCATAGGCATTTAATCCACGAGCCTTAGTTTAGCTTAGAAATAGAGCGCAGAAACAGGCCCTTCGACCCATCGAGTCAACACTGACCAGCAATCCCTGCACTCTAATACTATCCTACACACACTAGGGACAATTTAATTTTTTTTTCCCCTCCAAGCCAATTAGCCTACAAACCTGACCGTCTTTGCAGTATTGGAGGAAATCAGAGCACCCGGAGAAAACCCACGGGGAGAATGTACAAACTCCGTACAGACAGCATCTCTAATCAGGATCGAACCTGGGCCACTGGCACTGCAAGGCAGCAACTCTAGTGTTGTGCCACCATGCCACCCCAAGTCACAAAATAATCTGCCAGATAGCAGTGTGCTGTGTGGGTGCAGTGGCGACAGGGGTGACGCTGGCTTGTATAAAGAGAAACAGATTGGACTTCTCAAACGAAAGACTCTACACATTTTTACCTTATCCTTTAAACTTGCAGTATCCATTTGTTGTCCAACTTTACAATAGCATTCACTTTCCAAGGCTATTAACGACCCATCCCGTCCAATTTCTAGCCTCACATTTATTCAACTGTGCAAATCCAATCCCATCTCAGGATTCTTAAGCAGAAATGCCATGGTATCCTCATATTATGAGGCTGCCCTTGCAAAAGAACCAATTCCTTTTCATCTCGTAGAATTCTGGTAGAAATGAAAGAAATCTTTCATTTAGTCGGAAAGATCCCAACCCAAAATGTCACCTATCCTTTTCCTCCAGAGATACTCCCTGACCCGCTGAGTTACTCCAGCGCTCTGTCTATCCTTTATATCTCAACTGGTTTCCTCCCCTTCATCTAGTCTATTCCAAATCAAATCAAATCCAAAGTGATTCCGTTGGGAGATGTTTGGACTGGAGGTCTAATGCTCTTTAGTGTTGTCCCAACCTCGAGAAGCTCTGTGACACAATGCAAAATGGGGTCAGCGTAGAAAAGCTGTACCAAGTTAAAAGGTCAAGCATGATCTTGTCAACACAGTGTTGGAGAAGGGTCTCGACCCGAAACGTCACCCATTCCTTCTGTCCAGAGATGCTGCCTGTCCTGCTGAGTTACTCCAGCTTTTTGTGTGTAACTTTGGTTTAAACCAGCATCTGGAGTTCCTTCTTAAACAGTGTTGGAGTAACTCAGTAGGTTATGCAGCATCTGTGGAGAAAATAGATAGTTGATTTTACTTCAAACATCCAACCTGAAATGTCACCTATCCAATCCTCCACAGATGCAGCTTGACCCGTTGAGTTCACCCAGCACTTTGTGTTTTGCTCATGATTCCACCATCTGCAGTTCCTCGTTCACGTTGAATGATGGGAATCAGCGTATTCTTCATTTTTTTAATGCAAATCCATTTGATCCACCCACCTTCTCTATACTTTCCCCAACTGCTATGGAGTTCTCCACTTATTCCTTGAAAGGAGGCTAAACCAGTTTCCCTCCCACAATTGGTTGATCTTCACCTCAAACTCCAGAATTATACGAAAACTTCCCCATTTACCTTCTCCAAACAAAATATATTGCAAAAATAAAAAGAGCTCAGTAGATCCTGTTGAGATAAAGTACACCATTTTAATTCTACTCCAGCATGCACCACTTTTCCAGTACACCAACAATCAATGCCATTTTCTGATATCACTGCGAACTTAAAAAAAATGTCATCACCAGTGCTTACAACTTTCACTCTCTTACAGGACTCGTCTCCAAATCTCAACTTCTCTATACCCATTTCTGGGATGGGACCAGCAATTGACAGCCACCATAAACCTACCCACTGTCTACTTGCTGAAGATATAGACTTGACTACTGCTACTCCCTATACACTGGCATTAGCCAATCAGGCCCGCCCCGCCTGCAATTGGTTCAAAACGCCGCAGCAAGACTTCTGACGGGTACCCGTAAAAGGGACAACATCACCCCGATTCTGGCCTCTCTCCACTGGCTCCCAGTATGTTACAGAATCAGCTTCAAGCTCCTCTTATTTATATACAAAGCCCTTAACGGGCTTTTGCCCCCCACCCCCCACCAATATCAAAAATCATCTAACCCACCATTATACCTCCAGGTCCCTCAGGTCGACCGACTTGGGGCTACTGACTATCCCGCGGTCTTGGTTGAAACTCAGGGGTGACTGCGCTTTTGCGATTGCAACACCTCTCCTCATCAGAACTGCCCCCTCCATCAAGTCGAGGCTCAAAATCTATTTCTACTCCCTAACGTATTTGAGGCCCGCTGTAAACAGTGTATGTATGTTTTGTTAGGTCTGTGTATCATTGTATGTAGCACATTAGTATCTGCACTGATGTACAGCACTTTGGTCAACGTGAGTTGTTTTTAAATGTGCTATACAAATAAAATTGACTAACTGACAAAAGTGCTGGAGTAACTCAGCGGGTAAGGCAACATCTCTGGACAAAAAGGATGGGTGACGTTTCGCGTCGCGACCCTTCTTCAGACTAGCCCTAGAGTCTGAAGAAGGGTCCCGGCCCAATACGTCTGCCATTCATTTTTTTTGTAGAGATTGTGCCTGACCCGAGTTTAGCATTTTGTGTCTATCTTCGTATAAACCAGCATCTGCAGTTCCTTTCTACACAACTATCAACCATTCTATTCCATTTTCAGTTTCTCTGTGGCATTTGTACTGAAGGCCTCAATGTCCATTCTCATGCTGCTTTAGCAAGTGTTGATTTTTCTCCCCCTCTATCAAGGATTTCCTCCCATCCCTCAATATTCGCAGCCTAACCTTTCCAACACATTATCCAACTCCCTTCTAACCACCCTGGCATTGAAAGCTCTTCCAGATGCTACAAAGATTTGCTCTTATTTTAATTTGGCAGTGATATATTCTGCCCAGCATGCAATCTCTTTTACATGGGAGGCACCAAATTCACAGCAGGTGATCATTTTGCAGAAGACAACCTGTTTGGAATTCTAGCATGATTTAAAAAATAAAGTGATAAAGCAGAGTTCATATCCCACTGCACTATCAACATCTGTCTCCGTCACCATTTCATGCGGTCTTTAGATGCAACAGGCATCTCTTCAATGCCTCTTATAACCCTCGTCATTTATACTCTTGCCTCCTGTTTCTGTCACTCGATACTATTTAGCACACATTAGTTCATTTGTATTTTCCTGTTTGGCTGAAAGGTCAGCAGATGTTGCCTGACAAGCCAAGTACTTCCAGTAAGTATATTGCTGCCCGATGTATGCAACTCAAAAAGGTTTTGTTTTTATTCCACTGCACATTAGTGGCGCCAGGAGATACGTCGGCCAGCAGTTATCTTTGCACCCCATTTCCCCGCACGCCTCAGAAATGTCTGCTGTTGAAATGGGGCTTGTTACCTTGCGGAATGGAGGCCATTCCTCCTCCCCACACTGTGGGAAATTCTCGGTGTGATCTGCATCTGTCTGGAAGATATTTGCTGTGGCTAGTTTATAAAGGGGTTTCAGCGACACACCAGATGCATCCCAGAAACGTACCGTCCCATCTTCATGCCTGAGAACAAAAGGAGTAATGAGCAAATATTTCCACTGCTCAATGTTACACTGACTTTCCATCCAATGGAAGATCATGCTGCGATACATTTTCTGTCTGGTTTTCTTCCCAAAATCTGAAAGGATGCCTGTATTAAACATGTAAGTTACCAGTGTAGAAAAGCTCGAATGAAGGAGAAACCCGAAGGGCAAGAATGCAGCTTTGGGTTTATGCACCTTTATTATTATGCACCTATTATCAGAGTTACTGAAGTTTGCAAATTGCCTTGTGCTCCATCAACGAGGTTGCTGTCCTGATTATTCTCTTATAGATGTCAATATTCAGATGCAAATTTGAATGAAAATCTTGGTTATTCTGAAGGTGAACACAAAATAGTCACTTTTAAAAGTTAGTGTCTATGTGGCAGCAATAGGGCTTTCACAAAAATAAATCAGCTGGCTATTGACAAGCTGTTTGAGGATCTTGCAATGGGTAATGTGATTTCCACATCTGCAATACCAGTCACCAATTCTGGTGTAACCTATTCCCCAAATAATCTAAAGCAGTTTTCCATACATTCCTACAGCAGTCATTGCAACCAACATGGTTTTGAAGTTTAAACTTAAGTGGTGGATAAAGTTTAAGTTGGGACCTAATAGCAGTTCCATTATGACAGTTCTTGTTAAGCATCCACTCAACTACTAACCCTAAAGTGACGTGAATTTTTAGACAGCTGAATTTATTCATCACCATACACCAGCTGGTAGATGTTCATTTCTGAAAAATAAACTACTTGAACTTTTTGCTCAATTGTAAGTTGTAATCCAAGTACAGGAAGCGGTGCAGCAGAATTGCTGATGAATGAGTGACTTGCGGCCAAAGGTCAGAAATATTTGATGTGTGCTGCATTACAGTTGAACATCAATTACACAAGGACCAAAAGGAAAATCGAATAGAAAAATTAGTCATGGGTTTTAGGCCAAGGGACAGAGCACATGAGATGCCAGTCATTAGTAACTCCTGCTGGATGTCGCATATAAACTCCATGTTTAAACAGGCTCTCATTTCTCATACAGTTCATGCCACTGGTCACGATACAAACTCCAGGAAGGAAGAAGAGAAAGGACAGACACAAACAGCAGTGCTGCAACACAGAGCAGGGTGTTTTTCCTTAATATACACAGAGGATCGAAAGAGAGAGCATTATAACAATTTCTATCAAGGTATCAAATGACAAAAGCAGGTATGAAAATGCTCTTACCCAGTTAGCAGGAGTCCCTTGTGGACAGGTTCCGGAGCAAGGTTTTTCCCACCATTAATTGGCCACTCCTAAACAACACAGCATGGCATTAGAAACACGTTGTGGAAAATAAAGCAAGGGAATGGCTGCAGGTGAAGGAGCACTTCAACAGTGGGAGTTTACCTTAGTGGGAGGTAGTCTACGCCATTCCCAACAATTACAGCTAAGTACAAGGCAGACATTTGGTTTACAAAGGTTTAAATAAAAGGCATAAAGATAAATAATGATTTGAAAGAAAAAGTCTGCAATCCCACAGCAGAAGATTAAACTTGATACTTTACCAAAACCAGCAGGTAATAATAATTCTTCCAAGGCTTTCTACCCCAAGCTTGTTCCAGTCATCATTTGAAAAGTTAACATCAATTTTGAACAAAATATGCTGGGCAGTACTAGCTGGGCACCACATCACCGAAATCATCTTTGTTCATGAAGTTTTTAATCATCTCAGTTTTTAATCATTCTTAGCAAGCAAAGAATGTACTCCTTTCCAAGTGATGTCACAGCTCAGTTACTTACCACTGTTGAATGCAAAGGGTTCTGCTGCTTCCCTGCAGAGATGATCCTCTCCCAAAGCTTGACGGGAATGTTGGAGATGTGATAGGAGCAGGTGATGGCCGAGGAATGGAGTGGTGCGAGGTACGGCGGAGTGATGGTCGGCCAGCCTGGGGTCTGCAGATCTACCGCCACCAGCTCCTCTTCCACTAGCACCAGGAGGGCTCTGGGATTATCGAACTCTTAAGGCCAAACAAAATAAAATCACTGTCTGCATTACGCAACGGAACAATATGGGGTTTGGGGGAGAAGGCAGGAGAATGGGGTTAGGAGGGAGAGACAGATCAGCCATGATTGAATGGCGGAGTAGACTTGATGGGCCGAATGGCCTAATTCTGCTCCTATCTCATGACCTTAACATGATGAAAAAAAGTCAAAATGTGCAGGCAGTTATACCCAATTATCTTATGAAATACCCAATTACCTTTTAAAAGCTGCTTAACAGATAAGCGGTGGTGCAGCAGTAGAGTTGGCGTCTTATGGCGCCAGAGACCCGGATTCGAGCCTGACTATGGGTGCTGTTTGTACAGAGTTCGTATGTTCTCCCCTTGACCAGCTTGGGGTTTTTCTGGATGCTCTGGTTTCCTCCCATACTCCAAAGACATACAGGTGTGTAGGCTAATTGGCTTGGTAAAAATGTAAATTGTCCCAAGTGCGTGTAGGATAGTATTAGTGTACGGGGATAGTTGGTCAGTGCGGACTCGATGACTGGTCAGTGCGAACTTTCACTAGTAACCAGATCCTTTATTGAATACTTATTCCAAAACGATCATGTCAAATGCCTGTATAAGAATTAAATTGGACAAAATGCTTTCATTTTCAATTTAGAATGGCCGATTATTCTTGCCTTAAGCTGCCCTCTTTCATTATTCTTAATATTCCTACCAAACACCCTGTCTGATCCATGTCAAGCCTTCACTGGCTGAGGAAAAACACTCCACACTTAGGGGCAGCATGGTGGCACAGTGATAGAGTTGCTGCCTTACAGCGCCAGAGATCGGGGATCGATCCTGTCTACAAGTGCTGTATATACAGAGTTTGTACGTTCTCCCTGTGACCACGTGGGCTTCCTCCCACACGACAAGGGCAAACAGATTGGCTGGGTACAATTGTAAATTGTCCCTAGTGTGCGTAAGAATCGTATAAGTGTGCGGGGATCGCTGGTCGGCACGGACTCGGTGGGCCGAAGGGCTTGTTTCCACTCTGTATCTTGAAACTAAACCATGGCAAAAATCTGTTTCCCATTTATCCACTCATAACATTCTCATTGCGTGACTGCACCGTATGGACTCTAATCTATGCACAGGCAGTTCCTGGGTAATAAATAGTTTACATTTTTACAGATGTTCAATGGTTGATTTTGCCAACAAGTCAGAAAATATACAACAACAAAAATCACAGTGGCAACCACACTTCCAAAGTATTGTAACGAATGGCAGCATAAATGCAAGACAAGGAAAATTAAAAAATGGGAAATTAAATCAGCTTTTGATAGGAACTAAATGTCAGACTTTGAGTAATATTATGGGAACGTTGTATGATGTCCATAAGTAGGCATTCATAACCCTGGGTCAGCCTGTGTGCATCATTGTGGAAAATGACCCATACTTAGAGAGAGAGCGAGAGAGAGAGCGAGAGAGAGCGAGAGCGAGCGAGAGCGAGCGAGAGAGAGCGAGAGAGAGCGAGAGAGAGCGAGAGAGAGCGAGAGAGAGCGAGAGAGAGCGAGAGAGAGAGCGAGAGAGAGAGCGAGAGAGAGAGCGAGAGAGAGAGCGAGAGAGAGAGCGAGAGAGAGAGCGAGAGAGAGAGCGAGAGAGAGAGCGAGAGAGAGAGAGAGAGAGAGAGAGAGAGAGAGAGAGAGAGAGAGAGCGAGAGAGAGCGGGAACATTTTTTTCTCTCTCGTTTATCATATTGTTTACAGTGTTTACATATTCTGTTATGCTGCAGCAAGTAAGAATGTCATTGTTCTATCTGGAACATATGACAATAAAACACTCTTGACGCTTGATCAATCTATATCCAAGAGAAGATTACCTTGCTCAGGGTCTGTGTTTTGCACTGTAAAGAAGTCAATCACACGCGAGGTGAAGTCCAGAGTAACTTGGGCCTTGCCCTGCATTATAGTGATGCAATGCCTGTCTCCATAACTGGCTCTTGGCATCCCGCCGCTGAAGATTATAAATGGACTTCTGGATATGCAAAGAGAAAATGGGTGCCAACTATTAAACATACGAATCATATAACAATCTCCAAAGCAACAAAGTCAAACCATGGGAACAGTTTCTGTACCTGTAAACTCGGTTTGCTGCCATCAGTAGCGAGGCAATTAGCGGAAGGGATGGAAAGTGAACTCTGGGGAGGTTAATGGCCAACTTGCAAGGAATGCATTATTTGTATTATGATTGAGGAAACCTTCTGCCCCACCAGCCTTGAGGAACCTCATGCATTTAAAACCCCTGGGAAAGCAACACTTACAGAACTAGATAGCAGCATGAGAATAAAAGAGAAAAGGGAAAGAGAACAAACACTCATTCAGCCATTTAATGCCAGAACAATTGGTCAGTATAAGTACAAGACTTGCCAAAGAAAATATCAATGTTGGCACAGTGCAACAGAGCAAGATTTGTGTTAATTCTCTTCCTCTGTGTTTAGAGAGGCTGGAGCAGTCAGAGAAGAGCGGAAAGTGTGCAGAGAATCAACCACTCTCTGGGTGAGTGCTGTTTCAAATCAGAAATATACTTGCCCCATTTCTGATGTTCTCCAAATAATTTTGTTGATAGCTTTGCAAGGAAAAGGACCTATAGGAAGGAAAAACATTTTAAGAACGTCCTATTAATGAAGAAAACATTAGCAATCTAGAAAAGGAATTACCCGAGTTTTGTGACTAAATTACTGCAGAAGAGGTCTCAGTTCTCAGGATAAAGGGTTAAAAATAAAACACATGTAACATTTCAGACTTTCAAGCCCAGCACACACCACCCCCCCCCTAAACTTCCTCTCCTAGAATCAGCTGGAGGCAGAGGCAAACAAGCCTTGTCAGATCGGACTTGGGTTAAGCCGACTGCAGCCCACCCACCCACACAAGCTAAACACAGCTGTGGGACAGAGCTCCACAATGCATTAAAAAAAAATTGATTGGGGAGGCAGATTTACCAAAGGCAATAGCAAGAATAAGAGTTATTAGAAAAGTGAGAACAGGGTGCTTAATTGAAGCCATGACTGACCAAACGAAATCTTAGGTTTTAAAGTTACAATTTTTCAACTAAAAATGCAGAGAAGAAACAGCAAGTTATGGGATACAAGAGTGAGCATTGTAATACAGCACCGTTAGAGGTACAAGTGAGGTTAGATGCGCAGGGGGAGCAAAGGCACATATTTATTGAACCAGAAAATATGGGAAGCAATTATTCAAACTGGCAGAAATAACGTGCTTACTTTAAAAAAAATGTTGAGTATTTAATCCACCGGGAACAGCGAGGAGAATGAAGCATGTGGTTGAAGTTTATAGTGTGCCAATACTTCAAACCCGCCTGGGAAAGCTGAAGGAAATGCCGTAGTCCTCTTGTGACTTTTATCTCCGTGCAATAGCCATGCGGTTCAATTTTGATGAAGACATGCATTTTTCAATAACAAGATCCAACCAAAAGCACTCAGCCACTAAAAACACACGTGTGCAGTTTCTTTCTTGTGAACCGAATCTTGATCCCAATGCTTTCTGTTCACCCAGCTGTACTGAATAACAATGGGTGGGGACATTTTCCAACTCAAATAACCAACCGAGAATGCCAGAAATTGAAGTCTCTCGGGATTTCTGCTGGGATGTTAGCAAGTAAGATCATAGTAACAAGAATTGTAGGTTTAATGGATAAATGGGTCCAAGTCAAGAATGTTTAATTGTACTACGTATTGGGAACATTACAATGAAATTCCTCCACGCTGCAAGATTTACCATCTCATTAACACAATAACAAATAAATATACCATGATCAATAATACAATAAATGTGGAATGGCGGGTAGCTAATGTAACCCCACTTTTTAAGAAAGGAGTGAGATAGAAAACGGAATTATAGACCAGTTAGCCTGACATCCGTAGTGGGGAAGATGCTCGAGTTGATTATTAAAGATGTGATAGCAGCGCATTTGGAAAGCAGTCAAAGTCAGCATGGATTTACGAAGGGGAAAATCATGCTTAACTAATCTTCTGGAATCTTTTGAGGATACAAGTAGAATGGATATGGGAGAGCCAGTAAATGTGGTGTATATGGACTTTCAAAAAGCCTCTGACAAGGTCCCACACAAGAGATTAGTGTGCAAAATTAGAGCACATTGTATTGGGGGTAGACAGCTGGTTGGAAGACAGGAAGCAAAGAGTAGGAATTAACGTGTCCTTTTCAGAATGGCAGGCAGTGACTAGTGGGATGCTGCAAGGCACAGTACTGAGACCCCAGTTATTTACAATTTACATCAATGATTTAGACAAAGGAATTAAATGTACATCTCCAAGTTTGCGGATGACACAAAACTGGGTGGCAGGATGAGCCGCGAGGAGGATGCTATGAGGCTGCAGGGTGCTTGGATAGGTTGGGTGAGAGGGCAGATGCAGTATAATGTGGATAAATGTTAAGTTATCCACTTTGGTGTCAAGAACAAGTAGACAGATTATTAGCTGAATGGTGTCAGATTAGGAAATGGGGAGGTGCAACGAGAGTTGGGTGTCCTTGTACATCAGTCACTGAAAGTAAGCGTGCAGGTACAGCACGCAGTGAAGAAAGCAAATGGCATGTTGGCCTTCATAGCGAGAGGATTTGAGTAGAGGAGCAGTTGTACAGGGCCCTGATGAAACCACACCTGGAGTATTGTGTGCAGTTTTGGTCTCCTAATTTGAGGAAATACATTCTTGCTTTTGAGGGAGTGCAGCATAGGTTCACCAGATTAATTCCTGGGATGGCGGGACTGACATATGACAAAAGAATGGATTGACTGGCCTTGTATTCACTGGAATTTAGAAAGATGAGAGGGGATCTTATAGTAGAAATATAAAATTCTTAAGGGATCGGACAGGCTAGATGCAGAAAAAATAAGGGGCAGGCCATTTAGGACTGAGATGAGGAAAAACGTTTTCACCCAGAGAGTTGTGAATCTCTGGAATTCTCTGCCACAGAAGGCAATGGAGGCCAATTCACTGGATGTTTTCAAGAGAGTTAGATATAGCTCTTAGAGCTAACGGAATCAAGGGATATGGGTTGCTGGGAAGAAGTTGTTCTTGAACCTGCCGGTCACTGTTCTCAGGCTCCTGTATCTTCTTCCTGATGGTAGCAGCAAGATGAGTGTGGCCATGGTGTTTGGTGATATTAGCTGTTTTTTTAGATGCAGCACCTCCTGTAGATCCTTTTGATGGGGGGGAGGGGGTCAATCCCCTTGATGGACTGGGTAATGTCCACCACTTTCGCCAGCCTCCTTCGCTAACAAGTCCCGCCCCCCAGCTTGTAGGCGACGCCGCCTTTCGGTTAGGTGGCGTTTCGGCAGAGCAACCATTTGGTGAGTTAGCTTTTAGGCGACGCAGCCTTTCGGTTAGTTGGCTTTTAGGCGTCCCGCCCTTTCGGTTAGTTCGCATTTAGACGTCCCGCCCTTTTGGTTAGTTGGCGTTTCGGCTTCATTTCCATTCGGTTATTTGGCTTCCATTTCTTTGCTTCTGCTTCTCGTCCGTCGGCGCCACGTCCGCACACGGGAGTAACTCAGCGGATGAGACAGCATCTCTGGAGAGGAGGAATTGGCGACTTTTTGGGTCGAAACGTCGCCAATTCCTTCTCCCCATAGACGCTGCTTCACCCACTGAGTTACTCCAACTTTGTGTGCTTCCTTCAATTTTACCATCATCTGCAGTTCTTTCTTAAACTCAATGCAAGTGTTAAGCATGTGCAGAACAGGATTACATGATTGTCAATCTTAGGCCGATAAGACATACAAGACTAAAACAACTTAAGTTTCCATATATACAATATGGAACTCTGTAGCTGCACTCACCGTATGGAATGGAGGAGGTGATGGGCTGGGACCTGGACCTTGCATTGTTCACTGGCCACACCATGTAGCTTCCATCACTGTGGGAACTGACAAATGTCTTGCTGCTCCGCTCCCAGCTGAGGCTCTCAAGCTGCTGCAGCACAAACATCCTAAGTCACCATAACACAGCACTCCTTGTACCCGATTACCTTACCATGTCACCTTATTAAACCAATATTGTGGAAAATGTTGGTAAATGTACTATGCAAAGGAGCCTATTCAACCCTATGCATGCTCTATGCTCAACCAAAGTGGTAATTTCATCCATTTTACAGAACACAACTGGGTCCACTATTGCAATGATGGACCAAAATAAAAAGGACTTTGTTTACAACTTAGCACATTACAGGATCTGCAAGAGCAAAGACATTGTTTGGAAGTAAGTTACTGGACTTAGAGTTCTGGATCACTGGATACAGAGGAGTTCGAACCTACTACAGCAGCTGCAGAATTTAAATTCAATTAAAATAAAACTGGAATTGAAAATTCCCTTCATAGTAACGGTAATCTAGAAACCACTATATTGCTGCAAAACATTATTCCACTAATGCAGCAGAACACCTACTATAACTCCAGGTCCAGGAATGACTCGGAAGTGGTCTGGGGCAATAACAGATTCTGTGGAGGGAAAGACTGCCATCGCTGGTCTAATGTTGAGGAGGAACCTTCTTGCTATTGAGGGAGTACAGGTTAGGTTCACGAGGTTAAATCCCGGGGTGGCAGGACTGTCGTATGATGAAAGAATGGAGCGATTGAGCTTGTATTCACTGGAATTTAGAAGGATGAAAGGATGTCTTATAGAAACATATAAAATTCTTAAGGGATTGGACACGCTAGATGCAGGAAACATGTTCCTGATGTTGGGGGAATCCAGAACCAGGGGCCACAGTTTAAGAATAAGAGGCAGGCCATTTAGAACTGGGATAAGGAACAACTTTTTCACACACAGAGTAGAGAATTTGTGGAAATATTTGCCTCAGAAGGCAATGGAGGCAGATTCACTGGATGCATTCAAAAGAAAGTTAGAAAGAGCTCTTAGTGCTAGCGGAATCAAGGGATATGGGGAGAAGGCAGGAACGGGATACTGATTGTGGATGATCAGCCATGATCACATTGAATGGCGGTGCTGGCTCAAAGGGCCGAATGGCCTACTCCTGCACCTGTCGTCTATGTATCTATAATGCTTGATCACATCATCTGTTTATAAGGATGTGATGGAAGGCAAGGACACGGGGAAACCTGCTGTTCTTCTGGGGAGATATTGAGACAAGTAGTGTTGGAGATGGAACAGATGCTATCGAGCACCCTGTTAACCAGAGTGAGGGGCAATCCAAACCACTGGCCTGGAGAGTGAAACTATGGGAACAAATGCAGGAGGCAGGGAAATAAAAGAATAAAAGCCTTACAGGAAGTTGATAGTGTCATTAAATTAGTTGAGAGAGTCCGTGGATATCTCCATAAATTGAGAGAGGTTGAGGCAAGGAAGAAAACAAATGGGCAATTCAGTTAAAAGAAAGTAGAATTTAGGAACAAATTATAAACTGCATCTTTCATTTTAAACCAAGAGCAGGAAATGGCAACAAAAGAGTCATTGATGCATGGAATGAGAAGCAAGGGAATAACAAGAAATGCCTCGAGGTGCATCTTGAAAATAAAACAAGTTGTAGAGAATTAAGAAAAGGAAATCCAGGTCATGACCGAGATGGTCTAAAGCTCAGTTAGCAACGATGTAGCAAAGCAAATGAACACAGTGTGACGACTGAGTACACAAAGGTTATATTTCTAGTGATTTATGAAGAGACGAGAGCAAAACAGCAGAGGCATTTGAACACAATTCTCCATATTCTGGATTCTACCGGATTAAGAGTCAAAGGCAGGACATAAAGAGAAGTGATGGGTAAACTAGACTTGAGTGGGTTGTACTTCAGGAGGTTCAAATCTTGAAGATTTTGCTAGATTACATTATACACATTGTTTGCGCAAAAGGCTGGCACCAAGCTCGACTGTAACATTGAATTTCACAATCAAGTGTCATGTGGGCACTCTCGGTGCTGCCATTCCCCTCGGTACCTGGTTGCTTAGAAACAGGTTCTCCACTTGTCGAGTGCTCTGGACCCACAGGAGCACCAAGCCTCTGCTGTAGCCTATCAGTATCTTGTCTGGATCAGCTGGATCTTCCTGGAGAGATTCAACAGGCCCCAGAGCTTTCCCACATCTGTAATCATCTGGAACACTGAACAGCAAAGCAGGAAATTACTACCATTCCGCAAAGAAACAAGGCAACTCAATCAACACCAGATCCCCTGCACAAGCAGTCTGTTTCAGCAAAAAAGGGTCTCGACCCAAAACATCACCGATTCCTTTTCTACAGAGATGCTGCCTGATCTGCTGAGTTACTCCAGCATTTTGTGTCTATCTTCAGCAGCATTACTACAATTTCAAGCAAAGTTTACATTTGCATGTAAAAGCTGCACTAAACACATGTTGCACTTCAGTATGGGCTCTGGGTGGAGTACACTGCATGTAGATTAGCCTGCTGCTCCAAGTACACAATACGCAACATTACCACCCTACAATAGACTGGCACTTCCACAATGGCATAACATTTAGTTATAAAATAGTGAAACCCTACAATGAGCCAATTCAAAGTAATTTGGCAGGAACGTTTGCCAAAGTTCACTTGAAATTCCCTCCCAAATTTTAGTGTGGTCAGTTTCTTGTTGAGCATTTATACATCTCATTACTATTCATTCAGATAAATTTATTCCCTGAATTCAGGAGCTGAAATATATCATTGTAATACATGTAAAATTCTCGCACAATTCCTACTTCACCAAAAGTTATCCAGACAATGAATCAAAACATTCCAGGAAATAGCAAAATACACAATCCTTGAAGGTGCCTGCATGATAAAGCTCGATTCACAAACCCAGCACCCAGCGAGGTAAATGGTGCATCAACCAGACTGTGGAACGTTTATTTAGTGTTTATCGGTAGCAAAGCACCAGATGTGATAAAACTTCAAAGGTCATACTTTATGGCTTAATTTCTTTCAATTCAAAAGGCTGGGGCAGGAAGTTGTACTATTCAGCACATGGAAATGGTAAACAGAAGTAATTGCGGCACAAGCATGTGTTACTTTAAAAAAAAAAGCATTAATGAAGGTTTATTGGAACAAGTAGGTATCATCTAAGCCAAATCAAACCATTACTGCCAATAACAGCAAGGAAGGATCAGAGGCTATCTGCATGAACAAGGATATTTGAGCTCGAGGTATCACATGGCTTGGAAAAGTGGATAAAAATGCCCAAAAGGATAAAAGCTAAGAATGCCCAACATGATGATTTCACAGTTGAAGCAGGTGCAGGATGATTAAAACAGTGAATTTAAAATATTGTGAAAGACAAGTGGTGACACATCTCTCACTGGCAGGAGGAACAAAAGATAGGTACAAAAAGCTGGAGTAACTCAGCAGGACAGGCAGCATCTCTGGAGAAAAGGAATGGGTGACTTTTTGCGTCAAGACCCTTCTTCAGACGGTAGGAACAATGTTGTCTGCATTACAATCATTAAGAAACATCGACATATTATAAAGCAAAGGACTCAGTAAACCTTTATATCTGTAATAATTTGCCTATTTGACTACATACTCCATACTGAAGCATTTTGCCAGCGTCCTCCAGGGATTTCAATATTGGTTACTTTCCCCACCGGGAGATGAGGCTTCTTTTTATCTCACCAGGGAGAAAAGAGCACAAATTACAGCTAACTGAAGTGGGTCTTAATATGATGAGGTCTCATGAGGGCAGCATTTGAAATAAGAAACCAAATATAGTTACCGATTATTTAACCTTTCGTTTCAGAAATAGTCTGCAGCTCCAAAAATAAAAGTATTCATTCACATTCTTAGCTACACAACAAATTAGAGTTAATGGCCTTGTGCAGAAGATTGCAGATGCTAGAATGTTGTCACTAGCAATAAACAATCTGTTGGAAGAACTCAGCGGGTTGAGCAGCATGTGGGTAAAAAGAAATGGTTGACATTTCGGGTCGAGCCCCTGCATCAGGATTGTGTGGAGAGAGTCAGTATAGAGGAGAGGAAATGTGGCGAGACAGACGCGAGAAGTTGTTGGTGGACCTAGGAGGTGTGGAAAGATGACGGGCATATGGAGCTAGATAAGGGAGGGAGATTAATTTATCTTGGTCATTCCCACAGAATAAACCAATTCCCAAGCTCATCCGAAAATACAGGCAGTGTAAAGAAAATTAATGTAACCCCCTTCTTCCTTTCTAACTCTTTTCTCCCCAAATGAATAGGGGAGAATAGGGATAGAAACTTCCCAGAGGCCAAACTTTCACAGTATTGGTGGAATGAGAGGGGGGAAGAAATGAAATCAGCTTAACATTCATTCAACCACGTTAGAGTTTATATAAGCCCAGAGCAAACACTTACCCTTGGAGGACCTCATCCTGAAGGAGAGTTCTGTCATCCAACAGCTGCATTGAGGGCAATTCTAGGAAGTACACACCTCCGCCTTCTGTCCCTAAACACGCCAATTTGGCGCAAGACTTCAACATGATCACAGTAATTCTGGTAATGCTGGGAGGACCGCTGTATTAGAGGAAAATAATCACATTTTAGCACGCTGGTGATCTGTTGATAGCAAACAATTAACCCACTAGTTTTTCAACATTTTAGAAAAATGATATTAAGAGCGTCAATATCCCAACATTAAATTTGCCCAATTTAGTTACCAGCAACAACAGGAAAAGAAAAAGAGTATACTAGAGTTCTCATCTATGACAGAAAGAAATAGAACACTAGGATGGGGATTAACAGCAACCAATGCCAATTTGAAATAATCCCTTAACTAACTAAAGGTAGACCTCACTGGATGGTAAATTCATTCTAAAAGATGCAATGTATAAAACAGCTGTAGATTTCCATAATCTGCAATTCCCTCATTTCATGCTAAATAGACCGAACATGAAAACAACTGCACAAGAATCAAGCCATTCAACTACATGTAAGCAGTAAATACCTTTGCTCACCTATATACAGTGCCAGATTCTTTATTACACTAAAATAAATACATCTTCTATCCTAGTAAAACTGAAGATAATTGGGCCGAGAACACTCCTCATAATAAGTTCATTGGCCGAGATGATTTACCACCAATCGCATGAAGAACACACAAAAATTGTAGCAAGAATAGACCACCAGACCTCAAGTCTGCTTCAACTCAATATCAAGGCTTACACAAGGAACTGCAGATGCTAGAATCTTGAGTAAAGCACAAAATTGCTGGAGTAATTCAGCAGGTCAGGTTGCATTTGTGTGTGTGTGGGGGGGGGGGGGGGGGGGGAATGGATAGGTGATGTTTCAGGGCAACACTTTGCTTCAGGCACACTGTGCTAGTGTCAACTCTTATGCCTGTTTCTCATAACCACAATGACCACCTTCCTTTATTCTAGGCAAGACTCAAACCAATGGAGGGATTTTCCAACAATTGTCAATGCATTCCATTTGATTTCTGAATGTCATACTTGGTCAAATGCTGTCTTGCCCTCTCCCTCAAATTCAGCTCCTTCATTCATGTTTGGATCAAAAGCTGGAATGCAAACGAGAGATAAAATGTCCCAGCAACCAGGAAATGTTGTGAGCAGATACAAATACCAACTGAAAGTCAAGTTAGTGACATCTTCACTTGGTTGATTGCAGAGCCGAGTGATGGGTTGGTAATAAACCAGATTGGTTTTTCCCTACTTTAAGGTCCAGAATATACATGGACAATGTTCCTCATCGTTCAGTGATGCCGATATTGTAACTACACTTGATTAGCTTAGCTGGAAGCAAATTTAATTCTGGAATAAAAATCTCTAGCACTGCAGGCAGGCTTCAGGATATGGCAACACCCTTCAGGGTACCCAGTGCTCTCAGTTGTTGATTGATAACACATGGAATGAATTGAACTAGCTGAAGGATGCCGTAATGCAGTTTCACACAAGAGGAATTGTGAACAAGTAAAAAATATTACATCATTGTATATTTCATAAAATATTTCAGCAGCCAGTTTCCAACTGAAAGCAGCTCAAGGCACACCAGGTTTTGTTTAAAAAGCAGATCTGTGTTTTGGATAAGTTATAACATTTTTGATGATGCGTAATACTTTGAATTAGCAGAGGGGTGCGGAGTGGGCAAGGAAAATTAGATTAACAGCAAAAAAAAAAAATTGAAACACTGAACAGACTTGGTATTTATGCAGAGTTGGACTCAACACTTGGAAAGCTAGGGTGGAGGCAAGACACTTAATAGATTTGACAGAGAGCAAGTGGCAAATGGATGAGCATCCAGAGCACTTGTCTTAAATGTTTAACCCACAATCTGCTCTGCGACTAAGGCAATTGTGATGCAATTAATCTCAATCAACCAGTACAAATCAAGTATTGTTTGGGGGATAGAACACATAAAAGTATGGATGTGAAATACTTTAAATTTACTACCACCGGGCTGGGATCCAAACGGAAACAGAGCAAAGTGTTGTCCATCAGTAATTTGTGTATCAGTGCATCTGATAAGCATTTTCTATCACATCACTCTATATTGCACCCTCAAATCGAAGACAGTAGTAGTAGGCACCCTTCGGTCATGACTGACCATGGGTGATGCATCCTAGTCGGATGCAAGCCTGGGGGATGTCATATGGAGGACAGGCTGTTGCCCATGCAGCACGTTCCCCCCCCCTCACCCCACGTCGCTGCTCAATCCAAAGGAACAGCAGGGCCGTTACGGTTTGGCACCAGCGCCGCCGCAGGAGCTACCAGAGCGAGGTTGTAGACAACGACGAACTGCCTTAGGCATACCTGCCAACTTGTGAGAATGAAAAATCGGAATCCTATTAGTCTGACGTCAGTGAGGGCGGGGCACGTGACGTCAGTAAGGGGCGGGGCACGTGACGTCAGTAAGGGGCGGGGTACGTGACGTCAGTAAGGGGCGGGGTACGTGACGTCAGTAAGGGCGGGAAAGTGACGTCAGTGCGGGGGGGGGGGGGGGGGGGGGGGGGGCAAGTGACGCCGAACGCCACCGTGGCGGGGCGGGTTCATGCGGCTGCGTGCTGACGTACACCCGTGCGTGCCCCCATAAGCGGCGCAGGCGCGGTGCGCTCTCTCGCTGTCTCCTCGCCGCCGCCATGGGTCGCATGCACGCTTCCATCCCAATTCCGAATTCCAATTTTTTTCGGAATATTGAGGGAAAAAAAAATCGGAATTCGGAATTGGGATGGAAAAATCGGAAGAATTCCGCCCAAATCGGAATGGTTGGCAGGTATGCTTAGGGGCTCCGACTCCAGATATTTCTTGAGTTTTACTCCTGGTGCCTTTTCCATGACTGGATATGGCCACAAGGCAGTAGAGGTTTTAAATCAGTTTTCCCTCTCCTAGATAGACTGCCTTCCCAGGCTGACGCGACCCATCAGCCCGAGACTCTTCCCGAGCAGGTCTATAGCACCTGCCCACTGCCCAGGAATCAAAGAAAAACAGTAACAATATAATTTGGACATTGATAGTAGGAAATTGAAGACAGATTATTATTCAGTTTCTGCAAGCTTCAAACACTGGTGCCTCAGTTTCTCCATAACCATGTCATGGCACACGCATGGAACTTCAGCGTCTCTTACTCAGACTCTGCCAAACCTGCTGCAAACAAGTCCTCACTGTTAGAGTACTGCTGATAACATACAAAAGCTTGCCATTTTCCCTGCTCCCTTCTAAATCTTTGCCCATTGACCAGCAATTTTTGTTGTGATTCTCCACACAACCCAACATTAGAAGCCCCTTATCTCAATGTCTCAGAGCTATATTTGGCCACATTATTCATTATTCCCATCTGCTCTTGCTAGTGTTACTATCAACATCTGAAATGCCTTTTTCTCAGAACAACCAGCAGAAATTCTTAAGCAATACAATAAATTTGAGTATTAAGCTAAAAATAGGATTGTCACTTCGAACAGAACCTTATTCATGTGCCATCAACACAGACAGTAATCTGCTAATCTTATCCATGCGCCGCATTACGAACTTTATCAAAACAAAAGATTCATTTTTCGTACTTAGCGCCATCAAATCCAGGCCGCCCAGGAAGTCTGAAAGTTCGGACTTCTTCCAGGAAAGAATAGCAGTTCTTTTGATTAATCTCCCACAGGTGAATGGTATTATCATCCAATAAAGACAGCAGGCGACCCTGGCAAGGAAAAGGTACAAACAGAGTAAATTACAAAGACGAAAACTAAATAAAAAGCTGCAGATACTGCAAATGTGAAGAAAAACAAATATTCAACAGGTCAAGCAGCATCCGTGGAGAAAGTACACAAAATAAATGCTTCAAGTTAACGATCCGCGAGTCTGAAGGGTCTGGACCTGAAACATCACCCATTCCTTCTCTCCAGAGGTGCTGCCTGTAAATCCAGCATTTTGTGCCTATCTTCGATCCTTCTTCAGAACTTGGAAATATTTAGAAAACTGGTATGTTACGAGTAAAAAGAGATTAATGGGACAAATGATGCCATAAATTCAGATTTTCAACAAATGTTGTGCACTGCATCTCCCCTCCAGTAGGACTCTTCTCACGTCTCCAGAACTCCGATTACATTTGCATCTGCCATTATCAGCAGTCTCTCCTAATCAATACCATCCATCTTGTTTTCATCACCAGTCCATTATACACAATGCCTTTGCTCTCTCCATCCATCACCCTTCTCTGCAAATGTAAAATAGGCCTATTTTCTCATTTTACCCCAGTGCTGAAGGGTTGTCGAGTTGAACGATTGTTTTTTCTTTGACTGCTGATTACTTCCATCAATTACTTTTATTTCAGTTGCAAAGACAATGAATGGACTGATTGGTGGCTTAATGGGTGTAGCAATAGGACTGTCCCTTTTAACCCGATTATCTCCATCTCGGTTGCCTCATGTGTGGTGATGCTAATCAGCCCCTTGGTAATTGGACTTGGGAGAGCCCATTTCTAATTAGAAATGCAGGTGAGGGGAAGCAACAGTGAATGTTGTTTGTGGATGCGCCAGTAAGCACAGCACTGAACAAGCTAGTGGAATGCAGTTAACAGTGGATGTGTCCCGGCACACCATCCTCTTTGAGCACGTCAACCCATAAATAAAGAGGAGGAACACTGCATTTAAAAACATAACTTTAACTATGACAGGTCATTCACTTAGCAACAACACCAAGTCTTGTTTGAGAGACCAGTGAAACGCAGGAGTTAGAAACGACATAAATCCATAGAGTTCCTCCAGGAAATGATCACACTCTAATCTGAAATCAATATTGATAATTATGCATTGTTTATGTAACTTTATCCTGATGCTGTTGGTATTGTCCCATTACCACACATTACATTAATGGTGTGTCATTATTTAAACAAACCTTTGCACTAAACTTAGTATTCTGCTGCACTGTCATTAACCCATCTCAATTATGACCACCTGTCAACACCAGGATGTTATGGATTAGAAAAACCATTTGTTACAAAACTAGTTCATCTGCTTGGAAAGACCTTAAGTATGCACTTCACTATTTAATTCACTGGTTGACTTTGAAGCTTACATCTCCATTCCACATGCTAAATGTTTATTCCACGCATGGACTGCAGCATAGCAAAGTTCATCGTCATTTGAATACAAATATCCCAGCATTTGTTTGTCTACCATCATTTGGAGGTCACCTCAAACAATGAACTTATATCCAGTATCTTCATTGTGTAATTTAACATTTTTGTTTTGTCAATTCTTGCTCTGTATTGGTCTATGACGACTCCAGGTCAGTCTTGGCTTCAGCATTAATTCTTTATTATTTTGGCATGAACGTTGCTTACTTTCCCTGTTCGTTGGCAGATTTCACATTTACATTAGATTTCACCTGCCATTTTCCCCATAATCGCACTGAAGACTCCACAATGACTATGGTACCTACTCTTCAAACAATACAAAGCAAACCTCTATACAATACAATTTCCCCTCTTTGCCCAATTCTGAATATTGGCATACCTGTCCATGTAGAAAGTGCATCTGTGTCACTGTGCCAGTTTCTTTATGTAGCCCTGTAAACTCCACACCTGGAACACCATAGCTTAAAACATAGGTTAAGGAAAAGTGCAGTTGTCATAATTAAATTAAACATAGGTTTTGGCTTATTATTCTCATTTGCACCAAGGTACAGTGAAAACCTTTGCTGCGCACACTATCCATGCAATTTAGATAATACTATACATAAATACAATCAAACCAAACTCAAGCACAGTAGGTAGAGCAAAAGGAAAGGTACAGTGCATGTATAATTCTCAGCATTGTAGCACACCAGCTCTATAGAGTTGCTGCTTTACAGCACCAAGATCTGGGTTTGATCCCGACTATAGGTGCTGTCTGTGTGGAGTTTGTATGTTCTCCCAGTAACTGTATGGGTTTTCTCCGGGTGCTCCGGTTTCCTCCCACATTTCCAAAGACATGCAGGTTTGTAGGCTAATTGGCTTCTGTAAATTGTCACTTGTGTGTAGGATAGAACTCGTGTAGGGGTGATCGCTGGTCGGCACGGACTCGGTGAGGGCCCATTACCACATTGTATCTCTAAGAGTGAAAATGCAAAAGCAGTTATTTCTTCACAAGCAAGTCCTTTGACAGCACAGTGGTGCTGCTAACAGAGCAATCACCTCACAGCTCCAGCGTTCCCGGTTTAATCCTGACTTCTGCTGCAGACTGAAAATTTGTACGTCCTCTCTGTGACCTCTTTGGTTTCCCCCCACATCTCAGATGTGGGTTGGTAGGTTAATCAGCCGCAGCAAATTGCCTCCAGGGTATAAGTGGATCACAGCAATTTCCTAAAATAAAATGCAGCGGGTCAACCAGGAAAAAGATTATTTTAGATCGGGATTCAATGAAACAGGATTAATTATGATCACCTTTACCCAGTGGATCAATTTATTGCCAATATTTAACACCATGTTACATTTGTTAACTCAAAACTGAAACCAAGATAGGTACAATAAATGAGAAAAAAAGATCTCCCCTTTCATAGTATATTAACTGCATAATCATGTTTGGTAGGTACAAATCTATCACAGTGAGTAAGAAAATTAGATGAGATTAGTAGATGAGAAATTATGCAAAATAAAAATTTCTAAATTACATTCCATGCAAAAATAAAAGCTTCATGGGGAAATATTCTACCAGCAGCTATTTAATATTGAGTGGTATTAGATTATAATGGTGTGTAAAGTAACTGAAGTATACCTGAAGATTGTATGATTAAAAACCAAATGATCACAGAAAAATTGAAATTGAGTCATCTAGTAAAATAAATTAAATTTTACAAGAGCACAAAAAGAGATAACGAAGTCAACAATAACATTGAAAGTTTTTAAGAATGAACTGCAGATGCTGGAAAATCGAAGGTAGACAAAAATGTTGGAGAAACACAGCGGGTGAGGCAGCATTTATGGAGCGAAGGAAATAAGCAACGTTTCGGGTGGAAACCCTTCTTCAGACTCAGATAAAATAACATTGAAAAGTTGAGATGGGAGAATCGGCTAAGGAAATATGTTCATTAACAACTTTGTCCTGTCTTCACATATAGTACAGCAATGCATCCCAAATATAGCATGGAGCCATGGGGATAATTACAGTAGGAAACTTTCAGTGATGAGTGCTGGAAGAACTAATGGGGTTAAAGGTTAACAAAATTCACCAGACATGAAAGACTAAATGTTAGGACTGTAAGAGATGGCTAAAGAGGCAGTGGATATCTTATTGTGACCCAGCAAAAAGTTTTTTTAATTAAATAGTTTAATTTGAAGTTAATAAAAAAACATTATTCAAGCAGAGAGGGTGCGCGAATGTGAATCACCAAAAAGAAGCAAGGTTATGCAATAAATTGCTAGAATTAACTATTAAGGAACTAGCAAAAGAACAAACATTATTAAGCAGAATTAACAAGCTCTTATGAAAGGGAAAACCATACATTTCAAATCTATTGGGCTTTCTTTAAGATTGTGACCACCAGGGTAAATAAAGAGAAATAGATGGAGCATATTTAGGAAATATTGATTACATTGATAGGAAGAACAGAAAAATGTTTCTTAAATGCTGGTGGACAAATATATTTAGGTGTCCTTGTACATAAATCAATATCAGCAAGCAGGCACAGCAAATAATTAGAGCCATGGCCCTTTGGCCCACCTTGCCCATGCTGACCATATGAAGCTAGTCCCATTTACCTACATTTGGCCCACAACCCTCTAAACCCTACTTATCCATGTAATTGTCGAAATGTCTTTCAAAAGTCATAATTGTATGTGCTTCTGCAGCTTCCCATGTCAGGTAGTTCATTCCAGAATAGGACTACCCTCCAAGTGGAACTATTGTCCCTGAAGTCGTTCTTAAATCTATCCCCTCTCATCTTCCGCCTATTCCCCCTCCACCCTGAAAAAAAGACTGAGCATTCACTTTATCCATGCCCCTTATGACCTTATACACCTCAATACGGTCACCCCTCCAGCCTCCTATGTCCAAAGAAAAAAGTCCCAGCCTATTCAACTTTCCCCCTATAACTCGCGCTCACAAGCCCAGGTGACATTCTGGAGTATTGTTTCTGTACCCTTTCCTATTAAAGGCTCTGTCCCACTTTCCCGAGTTACTCACAAATTCCCCTGAGTTTTCCCCTTGATTCAAACTCGGAGAATTACAGTAATTGCCAGCCGTTGGTACTCGGGACTTTTTTTCGTTTACTCGTGGACATTTTTTAACATGCTTAAAAATTGTCCCGACTTACCCGAAGCCCCGAGTACCTACAGTTGGTATTACGAGCCACTACGAAACATCTACGGACTCGCTACGTACATTCTGCGAGTTTGAATCAAGGGGAAAACTCCGGAGAATTTGTGAGTAACTCTGGAAAGTGGGACGGGGCTTTAATTATGTTCTTCCTATAGCTAGATGATCAGAACTGCATACCGTACTCCAAGGTGTTGTGTCACCAGCTGGTATTATCTGCATTATGATTTGCCAACTTTAGTGCTCATTACCCTTCCCAATTAAGACATGTGCCAAATGCCAAATCACCACACTGTCCACCTGACTCGCCACTTTTAGGGAACCATGCACCTGTGCTCCCAGATCTCTCTGTACTGCAACATGCTCCAGGACTCTACCGTTTCCTGCCCTGGTTTGACATTCAAAGTGCAACATCTCACACTTGTCAGAGCTCAGTTCCATTTGCCATTCCTTGGCCCACCTTTCCAAGTGATCTAGTTCCTATTGTAAACTTCGATATCCTGTTCACAATCTACTCTCCCACCTACTTTGGTGTCATCTGCCAATTTACTAACAGTGTAACCTACATCCAAAAAGTTAATATATATGTAACAATTAGCAGAGGACCCAGCACCAATCCTGTGGCATACCACTGGTCACAGGCCTCTAATCAGAAAAACAACTCTTCACAACTATCCTTTAACTACTTCCTCCAAACCAATCTAATTGACTAGCTCACCTTGGATTCCATGCAATCTAACCTTCCAGACAAACCCATCAGCAGGGCCTTGAAAAAAGCCTCGCTGAAGCCCAACAAATACAAAATGTTGGAGTAACTCAGCAGGTTAGGCAGCATCTCTGGAGAATTTGGGTAGGTGGCGTTTCAGGTTGGAGCCCTTCTTCAGACCTTGCAAAGTCCATACAGACAATGCTCATTGCCCTCCCTCACCAATGCACTTGGTGACCGCTTAAAAATAAAACCCTCAGATTTATGAAACAAAGCCATTCTGACTACCTAAACAGTCCGTGCCTATTCAAATGCTGGTAAACTATTTCTAAGATTCTAGGTTTCTACGATTCCAATAACAACGGCACAGTGGGCAGCGGTAGAATTGCCACCTTACAGCACTGGGGACTCTGGTTCGATCCTATCTACATGGGCTATCAGTACGAAATTCGTACATTCCCCCTGTGACCACATGGGTTTTCGCTGGGTGCTCCAGCCTCTTCCCATATTACAAACAAGTACAGGTTTGTAAGTAATTTGCTTCTATAAATTGCCCCGAGTAGGCAGGAAAACTGGGATATCATAGAACTAGTGCATGGTTGATCGTTGGTCGGCATGGACTTGGTGGGCCAAAGAGCTCGTTTCCACGCTGTACCTCCAAATGAAACTTGTCCTCAACTGATGTCAGGCTCAACCACCTGTAGTCCCAGGGCTTGTCCGTACTGCTCTTCTTAAGTAACTTTACGACATGACATTAGAAAGAACAACATTATTTTGTCAGCTGGTTTAAAAGCAATGATGGATGATCCTATAGAAACAAGATTTTGTAATGGCTTTAGCTTCTGATTGATGAGAAAAATGTTTCTCTGGCTAAAGAGTCCAGAATTAGGGAGTATAGTTTCATGATTTAGGTCAGAAATTTAGAAACCTTTTGAAGTTTTCTCATATAGAGGGTTGCAAATCTTTGCAATTCGTGTCCCAAGATGGTTCTGCTTGTTCAGTCACTGAATAAGTTTCAATCTGAGATTTACAGAAGTTTAAAACTGCACAAAAAACGTGCATATTTAGTTAAAGACTTCTATTCAGCACTTCTCAACTTCCTCCCGGGATCTGATATAATAAAAACCAGTGACCAGCCAGTTTGATTCATTCCATACACTATCAAGAAAAAGTTAGATACAAAAGTTACACAACGAAGCACCCCTGCTGCACACTGATTTTGTTTTAGGACCATCCTATTACCAAGCTGATCCATTTTGGCACCTACCCCACAATGGAAAATTGCACGGGTAATTTTCACCGTGCACAAGACAAAGGGACAAATTCAATCCAATAAAACCCTCCATCTACTCTAACTTCAGAGTGATGGAAATTGGTGCCTACAGTGTACTCAATCTAATCTCCAACTAACTAATCCACTGAAATAAGTTGGAAGAGGAATTCAATGCATTGAGCAGTATCTGTGGATAGGAAGAAATTGTTGACATTTTGGGGGAGACCTTGCATCAGTCATGACCGATACACCAACTATTCCCTCCTACTATCACCCCCCCACCCATAGATGCTGCTTGACCTGCGGAAATCAACCCAAATGTTTATTTTTTCTTCTGCAATCTCATGTTTCCAACTAAAATTCATTGATGTCCAGCTAGTTTCTGTCAGGCCCAGAGCACCGGACTCCATAATTGCCTCAGTTCAAACATGAACCAAAGAGCTGGATTCCAGAGGCAAGAAGAAAGTTACTCGCCTTGACCTCAAGGGGCATCTAGGGGCCCCGAGTAAAACTGAAGTAAATGAGTGTCAATGGGACAAAGCTTCAATGATTGGAATTACGGTCTGCACAATCGTACCTGCCCCAGGGCATCAATATCCTTCAGAGCAACACCACATGCCCAATCATCTTCAAATGCCTTCCATAATAAAGTCAGATGTGTAGATGTTTGCTGAACTATCGATGTCCTACTGTGTGACAACTCAATAAAAGCACTTTAGGCCTGCAGAGATTAGTGGTGCTGGGAACTTGCTGATGTACCGACCAAAGTTCTAACCCCAATGCACCCTTTCACTTTGGATTAGCTTTTTTCCCCCTTGAATGACAACATGAAACATGAGTCGATAAATGGCATGTAACATATGCACCACTAAAATGCAAGGCAATGATTAAGTACACACTAATCTATCAGTCTCACGCAAACACCATTCTGGGACTTACCACCGGCCAGAAACTAAATTGAACCAACCACCTGTGGTTACAAAAGTAGGTCTGAATAGGATGTAGAAAATTACTCACTTCCTGACACCCTGAAGTATCTCCACCATCCACAAGGCCCAAGCCGGGTGTATTCCACTTGCCTGGATAAGTGCATCATCAACTCTTCTGAAGCTCAACACCATCCAGGACAAACCATCGACTTGATAGACATACTATCCACAACATTCATTCACTCCACCAGCAGCATACAAAAGCTGCAGTGCATGTCATTACAAAATGTATTGCTTTGGGTAATACTCACCCAAGCTTTACATTCTGTACATTTGGGAGTAAGTGCCTCCTAAAAACACAATCGCTACTACTAGAGAACAAGGGCAGCAGGCAGAAAGGAACGGACTCCTTCAGATTTCCCAAGAGACACGCCACCTTAATTTATCACTGTTCCTGCATCATTGGGTCTAAATCCTGGAATACACTATCCAAATGCATCACAAGACCTTCAGCACAAATACTATGGCATGTGGCATATGATATGTACCTATCCGGAGTAATGAGGGACGGACGACACCTGTGATACCCACTACCCAAGAAATCTTAATAAATTCGATCCTTTACGGAAATTTGGGGCTCTAGTGCTGCTTTGAGTATTTTCAAACCATCAATCTGGCCTCTCCACAAAACATGAAGCAGCATGAAGTATTTTACTACAACTAATGAATGACCTCAAATAGCCTAACAGATGATTACAACACTTCAGGACAAATGGTGACAGTTAACCACACTGCAGACCAGGGGACGGCAACCTAAGGCCCCCGGGCCGAATGCGGCCCATAACCCAAAATTATCAGGCCCGCAGGCATATTTTTTTCCAGTAAACATCAGGCCCGCAGACTTCCATCATCCCCAGCCCCTCCCGGGCCCAGAGGCCGTGGTGACGCAACGACGAAAGGAGGCCTGCGGTGGAGGCTGCAATGACGGAGCCGCTGAGCAGCGCCGTGCTCTGGCTGTACTAATTTTGTATACTAATCAAGAGATTAGTATACAAACTTAAAGCACACGGTATTGGCGGTTAAGTATTGATGTGGATAGAGAACTGGCTGGCAGACAGGAAGCAAAGAGTAGGAGCGAACGGGTCCTTTTCAGGATGGCAGGCAGTGACTAGTGGGGTGCCGCAAGGTTCAGTGCTGGGACACCAGCTATTTACAATATATATTAATGATTTGGACGAGGGAATTGAATGCAACATCTCCAAGTTTGCGGATGACGCAAAACTGGGGGACAGTGTTAGCTGTGAGGTGGATGCTAGGAGGCTGCAAGGTGACTTGGATAGGCTGGGTAAGTGGGCAAATGCATGGCAGATGCAGTATAATGTGGATAAATGTGAGGTTTATGGTGACAAAAACAGGAAAGTAGACTATTATTTGAATGGTGGCCGATTAGGAAAAGGGGAGATGCAACGAGACCTGGGTGTCATTGTACACCAGTCATTGAAAGTAGGCATGCAGGTGCAGCAGGCTGTGAAGAAAGCGAATGGTATGTTAGCATTCATAGCTAAAGGATTTGAGTATAGGAGTAGGGAGATTCTACTGCAGTTGTACATGGTCTTGGTGAGACCACACCTGGAGTATTGCGTACAGTTTTGGTCTCCATTCTTGCGATAGAGGGAGTACAGAAAAGGTTCACCAGACTGATTCCTGGGATGTCAGGACTTTCATATGAAGAAAGACTGGATAGACACGGCTTGTACTCGCAATAATTTAGAAGATTGAGGGGGATCTTACAAAATTCTTAAGGGGTTGGACAGGCTAGATGCAGGAAGATTGTTCCCGATGTTGGGGAAGTCCAGGACAAGGGGTCACAGTTTAAGGATAAGGGGGAAATCTTTTAGGTCCGAGACAAGAAAAAAATTTTCACACAGAGAGTGGTGAACCTCTGGAATTCTCTGCCACAGACGGTAGTTGAGGCCAGTTCGTTGGCTATATTTAAGAGGGAGTTAGATGTGGCCCTTGTGGCTAAAGAGATCAGGGGGTATGGAGAGAAGGCAGGCAAGGGATACTGAGTTGGATGATCAGCCATGATCATATTGAATGGCAGTGCAGGCTCAAAGGGCCGAATGGCCTATCCATTTTCTATGTATATGTTTCTATGTACTGCATCCTGCGCAAAGCCACCAGCACGGCCGTGCATCTTCTGTGCCTGGGCTTCACTGTCGGGATTAGGGTTGTCAATAGGCCGGGGACGAGTGAGTGTGAGTATTTGAACCACCGCTTCAGGACAGAGCCAAGGCAATGGTCCGTAGGTACGCCATGTTTGTGAGCGCCCGTAACTAGGGGCCTGTGCTCCGGGTGGCGTCCTCGAAGGGGCGGGATCTATATGAACACGTGATTTGATGCCTGCCATCCGGTGCGGGATCCATGTGTACACATGATAGATGTGGCCTGCCATCCGCTCAGACATGCATCCTGGCCCCTCTGCAGAACAAGGTTGCCGACCCCTGCTGTAGACTGACTGTCTCACTCAGTCTGAAGAAGGGTTCCGACATAAAACATTACATATTCCTTTACTTCAGACTTACTTACTTTTTTTTAAATATTTCAAAATATACTTTATTCAAGTGATAAATATATACAATACATGAACCTTGCGGAAAATCCATCCGACATTTTCAGAGGCTGTACAAATTGATGAATACAGTTTAGACATTTCTTTTCCCCAAATTTCCACAAATCAGTCCCCCACTCGTGCCACTCATGTGGCACAGTGGCGTGGGTTACCTTCCCTTATTTTGAGGGAATCGCCACCATACCGCGCCCCCCCATGCGGAAGGACCTTAGACTGTGGCCCTCCCCCACCGAGCCTTGGCATTGGCTGCACCGAGCATCAGTGCGTCCCTCAGCATGTACTCCTGCAGTCTGTAGCGGGCCAGTCGGCAACATTCCCTGACGGACATCTCGCTCTGCTGGGTGGTGAACAATGCTCGGGCAGACCAAAGGGCGTCTTTTACCGAGTTGATGACCCTCCAGCAGCACTCGATGTCAGTCTCTGAATGTGTCCCTGGGAACAGTCCGTAAATCACCGAGTCCTCTGTGACGGAGCTGTTCGGGATAAAGCATACCAGGGCCCTTGCATTTTTGGTGAGTTCTGGCGATGAGGCATTTTGCTTGGCAGTCTGCTCAGGGAACCACGCCACCGGGTCCATAGAGTCCTTTCCCTGCAGTGCCTGCAGGACATTCTGTGCTGACCACTGCCCAATGGACATGTGGTCAAAGGTGTTGGTCCGGAAGAACCCTTCCAGACGACAGATGGGGTGGCAATGTCCAGCTGACTGGCACATTGCGTGGCACCTGCGCCAGGCCTATCCTTCGCAACACCGGGGACAGGTAGAACCTCAGCAAGTAGTGACACTTGGTGCCCACGTGCCTTGGCTCTACACTCCGCCTGATGCAGCCACACACGAAGGTCAAAGTCAAGTCAAAGCCAAAAGAGTTTATTGTCATGTGTCCCTGACAGGACAATGAAATTCTTTCTTTGCATAGCACAACAGAACATAGTAGGCATTGACTACAGTTATATACTTAAATACACACATTAATTAATAAATTAATAAAGTGCAAATAACAGATGGAGGGGTATTAATGTTCATAGTTTTGTCCGAGCCAGGTTTAATAGCCTGATGGCGGTGGGGAAGTAGCTATTCCTGAACCGTGTTGTTGTAGTTCTCAGGCTCCTGTACCTTCTACCCGAGGGTAGCAGGGAGATGAGTGTGTGGCCAGGGTGGTGTGGGTCCTTGATGATGTTGCCAGCCTTTTTGAGGCAACGGCTGTGATAGATCCCCTCCATGGAAGGAAGGTCAGAGCCGATGATGGACTGGGCAGTGTTTACTACTTTTTGTAGTCTTTTCCTCTCCAGGGCACTCAAGTTGCCGAACCAAGCCACGATGCAACCAGTCAGCAAGCTCTCTACTGTGCACCTGTAAAAGTTAGAGAGAGTCCTCCTTGACAGACCGACTCTCCGTAATCTTCTCAGGAAGTAGAGGCGCTGATGAGCTTTCTTAATAATTGCATCTGTGTTCTCGGACCAGGAAAGATCTTCACGCCCAGGAATTTGAAGCTCTTGACCCTTTCAACCATCGACCTATTGATATAAACAGGACTGTGGGTCCCCATCCTACTCTTTCCAAAGTCCACAATCAGTTCCTTGGTTTTGCTGGTGTTGAGGGCCAGGTTATTGTGCTGGCACCATATGGACAGTCGCTCGATCTCTCTTCTGTACTCCGACTCGTCCCCATCAGTGATACGTCCCACTACAGTGGTGTCGTCAGCGAACTTGATGATGGAGTTTGTACTGCGACCGGCTACGCAGTCATGAGTATATAGTGAGTACAGCAGGGGGCTGAGCACGCAGCCTTGAGGTGCTCCCATGCTGATTGTTATCGAGTCTGACACATTTCCACCAATACGAACAGTCTGTGGTCTGTGAATGAGGAAGTCTAGGATCCAATTGCAGAGGGATGCGCAGAGACCCAGTAACCAGCTTGGAGGGGATGATTGTGTTAAATGCCGAGCTGTAGTCAATGAATAACAGCCCGACATATGAGTTTTTGTTGTCCAAGTGGTCCAGAGCGGAGTGGAGGGCCAGCGAGATCGCGTCCACCGTTGATCTGTTGTGGCGGTAAGCGAACTGCAGTGGGTCCAGGTTTTTGTCAAGGTAGGAGTTGATTTGCGCCATGATCAACCTCTCGAAGCACTTCATCACCACAGGCGTTAGTGCCACAGGTCGATAGTCATTGAGGCACGACACCTTGCTCTTCTTGGGCACCGGTATTATTGATGCCCTTTTGAGGCAGGTGGGAACCTCAGACCTCAGAAGTGACAGGTTGAAAATGTCCGTAAAAACTCCAGCCAGTTGGTCCGCACAGGTTTTTAAAACACGACCAGGTATGCCATCAGATCCAGATGCTTTTCATCAGAATGAGGGTGACGTTGGGCACGCTTTTACCCCCGTTGTCTGCTAACTTGTACATTGTGGCCCGTCGCACCCGGTCCATCCTCGACCACCAGATGAACTGGAAGATGGCGCGGGTGATCCCTGTGGCGTAGGAGGGAGGGACAGGCCACACTTGAGCCAAATACAGCAGCCCCGGGAGCACCTCACACCTGATGACCAAATTCTTTCCCATTATGGAGAGGGAGCGTTGCCTCCACAGCTCCAGCTTCCTCCCCACCCTGGCTATCCGCTCCAGCCAATTTTTGTTACATGCCTCAGCCCCCTCCCCAAACCAGATCCCCAGCACCTTCAAGAAGTCAGGCTTGATGGTGAAGGGGGCGGAAGATCTGTCAGGCCAGTTGCCAAAGAGCATGGCCTTGTTCTTCCTGCGGTTCACCCTGGCTCCCGTGACCGACTCAAATTGGTCGCAGATACTAATCAGTCTGCGGACCGACCCTGGATCCGAGCAGAAGACAGCGACATTATCCATGTACAGGGAGGTCTTTACTTGAATGACCCCACTGCCTGGCAATGTCACTCCTCTTATGCTCGCATCCTTCCTGATGGATTCGGCAAAGGGTTCAATACAGCAGACAAACAAGACAGGAGAGAGAGAGGGCAACTCTGCCTGACTCCAGACCTTACAGAGAAACTGTCTGATTCCCACCCATTGATTTGGACTGCACTACGGATGTTGGTGTAGAGCAGTTTGATCCAATTCCTGATTCCTCCCCAAAAGCCATTTTGGAGAGCACGTCCCTCATGTACGTGTGCAAAATCCTGTTGAAGGCCTTCTCCTGGTCCAAGCTGACTAGGCAGGCATCCACCCGTCTGTCCTGCACATAGGCGATGGTATCTCTCAGCAGCGCTAGGCTGTCTGAGATTTTCCTGCCAGGTCCAGCACAGGTTTGGTCCGGGTGGATCACCTGTCCCAGAGCAGACTTGACCCGGTTGGCGATGGCCTTAGACAGGATAGCCTTTTCTTCAGAGATGCTGCTGGAACTGCTGAGTTACTCCAGCTCTTTGTGTTTATCGTTACTTAACCACACAGTGTCTGGCCCGCTGCTAGTCATTGTTAGGACTGATCCTGTGATTGTGCCAATTTTGTTGCCCGCATCCTATATTCCTCACTTCCCTTTCCTAGTATCCAAAATCAATCTTGAATGTTCTCAAAAACTCTGCATCCACTCTCTCGATTATATGTTTTGTTCAGTTGAGAAATGTATTCTACAGGTATGGGTACTTCAAAAAAAAAACCCTAATTATATGCCTTTTCCCCAATTGAGGAAACCACTCAGCATTCAATTTGCAAATCCTAGCAACATCCCTTGTAATGTTATTATTGATCAAGCAGCATAAGCTGTAAATGGTCAATATATGAAATGTTCGCAATTGTTTTCCATTCAATAAGATGACAAAGGCAATGAGAGGACTGCAGTTTCCCCGTATCCTCTTCAAGTCCCCCTACTCACATGGCAGCACTCAAGACGAGAATTAGGTATAGTCACATCTGATTTCAAACTGCTTGCTAACACTCAACAGTCATGGGAAGACTGGTCTTGAGATGTACTGATGCTTGCTAACACGGAACTGTGTTTCAACAAGAGTCAGCATCAGAGAGAAGAAAAAACGTAGGAAAGCAATTAAAAACAAATCCTATGCTTCATCTGGAATCTGTTAGCAGACTTTTTTTTAAATCAAACAATGTTATTTGAAACATTTTTAGGTTCTCTTGTTAGTGGGCAAGTACAGCGATTGGTCTCTCAACAAAGCGGAGCAGCCAACAGCAACACAGCATGATACTCTGAGAAAGGTAATTATGGGGGATTTTTACAGGAATGTGACTCCACAGAGGAACCATATGCAGTTAATTACAGTGAAATAAAACTCTATTATACACTTTACAAGAAGAAAAAAAAAAAATCAAGAATTACTTTTACAAAAGCACTAGAGACATTTGTTCCAAGTGTCTTCCTTTCAAAGGATTCCTGGAATGTCTACAGAATATTTACTTTTGAAACATTATGAAGTTGGCTTGAAGAGGACTCTACTGCATTCTGGGCTAATTAAAACCTTTCAAACTAAAGCCATCAGTGGAACATTCCCTGCAAATGTTCCCCGGCAACATGACCCATTTTTCCAAAAGCAGTTTTTCTCATTAAATAATACTTTATACATTAAGTTTGATGTGATGGAATGAAATGTGAATTTTGGTCATAAGATCAGCAATTTTCTAACACCTCTCAACTCAACACCAAGTTCCACAATGTAGAGGCAAAGGTATCCTTATTGGAACATGGAGGTGAAAATACTCAAGGCCACATGGAGGCCTTACCTCCAATACCAATACATCAAGTTATTTCTAGACGTGAATTGGCCAAGATTGACTGGCAATTAATTCTAAAAGGGTTGACGGTGGATATACAATGGAAGACATTTAAAGACTGCATGGATGAACTACAAAAATTGTTCATCCCAGTTTGGCAAAAGAATAAATCGGGGAAGGTAGTGCATCCGTGGATAACAAGGGAAATCAGGGATAGTATCAAAGCAAAGGATGATGCGTACAAAGTAGCCAGAAAAAGCAGCATACCAGAGGACTGGGAGAAATTCAGAGACCAGCAGAGGAGGACAAAGGGCTTAATTAGGAAAGGAAAAATAGATTATGAAAGAAAACTGGCAGGGAACATAAAAACTGACTGCAAAAGTTTTTATAGATATGTGAAGAGAAAGAGGTTAGTTAAAACAAATGTAGGTCCCTTGCAGTCAGAAACAGGTGAGTTGATCATGGGGAACAAGGATATGGCGGACCAATTGAATAACTACTTTGGTTCCGTCTTCACTAAGGAAGACATAAATAATCTGCCTGAAATAGCAGGGGACTGTGGGTTCAAAGGAGGAATTGAGTGAAATCCAGGTCAGTCGGGAAGTGGTGTTGGGTAAATTGAATAGATTAAAGGCCGATAAATCCCCAGGGCCAATAGGCTGCATCCCAGAGTACTTAAGGAAGTAGCTCAGGAAATAGTGGATGCATTAGTGATAATCTTTCAAAACTCTTTAGATTCTGGAGTAGTTCCTGAGGATTGGCGGGTAGCAAATGTAACCCCTCTTTTTAAGAAGGGAGGGAGAGAGAAAACGGGGAATTACAGACCAGTTAGTCTAACATCGGTAGTGGGGAAACTGCTAGATCAGTTATTAAAGATGGGATAGCAGCACATTTGGAAAGTGGTGAAATCATTGGACAAAGTCAGCATGGATTTACGAAAGGTAAATCATGTCTGACGAATCTTGTGGAATTTTTCGAGGATGTAACTAGTAGCGTGGATAAGGAGAACCAGTGGATGTGGTATATCTGGACTTCCAGAAGGCTTTCGACAAGGTCCCACATAAGAAATTAGTATAACAAACCTAAAACATACGGTATTAGGGGTTCAGTATTGATGTGGATAGAGAACTGGCTGGCAAACAGGAACCAAAGAGTAGGAGTAAACGGTCCTTTTCACAATGGCAGGCAGTAACTAGTGGGGTACCGCAGGGCTCAGTGCTGGGACCCCAGCTATTTACAATATATATTAATGATCTGGATGAGGGAATTGAAGGCAATATCTCCAAGTTTGCGGATGACACTAAGCTGGGGGGCAGTGTTCGCTGTGAGGAGGATGCTAGGAGACTGCAAGGTGACTTGGATAGGCTGGGTGAGTGGGCAAATGTTTGGCAGATGCAGTATAATGTGGATAAATGTGAGGTTATCCACTTTGGTGGCAAAAACAGGAAAGCAGACTATTATTTAAATGGTGGCCGATTAGGAAAAGGGGAGATGCAGCGAGACCTGGGTGTCATGGTACACCAGTCATTGAAAGTAGGCATGCAGGTGCAGCAGGCAGTGAAAAAAGCGAATGGTATGTTAGCTTTCATAGCAAAAGGATTTGAGTACAGGAGCAGGGAGGTTCTACTTCAGTTGTACAGGGTCTTGGTGAGACCACACCTGGAGTATTGCGTACAGTTTTTGGTCTCCAAATCTGAGGAAGGACATTATTGCCATAGAGGGAGTGCAGAGAAGGTTCACCAGACTGATTCCTGGGATGTCAGGACTGTCTTATGAAGAAAGACTGGATAGACTCGGTTTATACTCTCTGGAATTTAGGAGATTGAGAGGGGATCTTATAGAAACTTACAAAATTCTTAAGGGGTTGGACAGGCTAGATGCAGGAAGATTGTTCCCGATGTTGGGGAAGTCCAGGACAAGGGGTCACAGCTTAAGGATAAGGGGGAAATCCTTTAAGACCGAGATGAGAAAGACTTTTTTCACACAGAGAGTGGTGAGTCTCTGGAACTCTCTGCCACAGAGGGTAGTTGAGGCCAGTTCATTGGCTATATTTAAGAGTGAGTTGGATGTGGCCCTTGTGGCTAAGGGGATCAGAGGGTATGGAGAGAAGGCAGGTACGGGATACTGAGTTGGATGATCAGCCATGATCATATTGAATGGCGGTGCAGGCTCGAAGGGCTGAATGGCCTACTCCTGCACCTAATTTCTATGTTTCTATGTTTCTATGTTTCTAACTGCTCCTGATGGCAATGTTTTTGTTCTTCTGTCCTGGTTCCTATCATTCACCCTCTGCAAAGATGTGCTCATTCAAACTCTGCTTATTCCATAAAATCATGTAATCCTTCATCTTGTACTCAAACATCTTTAATTGTATATCCAAATAGATACGAGGTAGATTGCCTAAAAATGTTAAGATACCATAGTGTGGAGAGTGCAAAATACATTCAACAATCGGTTTCTTTGGTACAAATGGAATTGAAACTCACTGTCAACCTTCTGCACAAAGATCTCCATTTGGAACTTTACCAAGACCCAAGATAGACACAAAAAGCTGAAGTAACTCAGCGGGACAGGCAGCATCTCTGGAGAGAAGGAATGGGTAACGTTTCGGGCCAAGATCCTTCTTCTTTACCATGACCCATGAGCTTTAGGCATTTAAGATCTACTACAGACCTTCTCTGTACACCAAGAGGGAGGAGTTCAATCCAGTCTTAGGTAGTGCCAAATTGCTGGTATTGCCAGCAGCATGTTCATAAACATGCATTTACCTTTCATTATTTCATTCCCTGTGATCTTAAGAAATGACACTGCCACATTCAAAATTCAAACATTCTTTTGAATCTCGGATCCTCCAGTGCCCAAAGCAAGACTAAGAGTAAATGAAATAAACTACATACATTTTTACCAAAATAAAACTGGAAGTGCTCAGAGCACGTAGATACTTTCCACTGGACACTTATTTTGGGGTTTAACAATTTGTTGTGGTACAAGAGTTCTCATTTTTGGAATAATGAAAACCTCCAGCTGTTGCAAAAGAAAATAGCAAGAAGTGTGAAGCTCGCTGTTTTACAGGATATTGCAAGGCAGCTTGAAGCCCAAGGGGCTCCCTGCGCCTGTCGAGTGTATATTTTCTGGCAGAACCAAGTTCCTATTCTGCAAATCTCAATTTACTGTTCTGCCCGGTCACAGGGTCAGCAGAGCGATCAGGCCTGCTTTTGGAAGTAACAAGCAGTCAAAGAGCATTACCTCCAGAGCAACTCCAAACCACTGCCGAGACAACTCACAAAAGTAATACATAGCTCATTAACGAGGCAGCGTTGATCAATCACAGAGCATTATGAAAATGTTGCAGGTTTACAGACACCTTCTACAACTTTGCTTAACCATAACAATTAAATGTTACTAGTATATTTCAAAAGCAACCATGCATGCAGGTTGGAGTTGTTTCTTAGCTTTAGGGCATGAAGTGTTCTAGGGCCAGATTGGAGAAGCTACTCACTAGGGAGGCTGTGCAGCATCTGCAGAGTGCTTTGTTTGGCCAAGTGCCATAATCCATCACTTGGCAAATCACGAATGTCACATCATTAGAGTTCTACACAAAATGTCTGCCAGAAACGGCCTGTAGAGAAAAAGTACATTTGGGTTGGGCTGAGACAGAAAGGGAAAAAAAAGAAATTTGTCTTAATATTTTCAGATGAGTTATCTACTTACTTTAACTCAGCATTATAGTGACATAATGGCATTGTTTGAAGAGACTGCTGCCAGCAGCCACAACCAAGACGCTGGAAAAGGCAAAACATAGCTGCAATACGCGACTTCAAGGCTGAGAGGAAAATTCAAACAAGGAAACAGCAGATTACAAAGCACTGCATCTTAGTTTGTAAGATCCTCATTTCTGTGTCAAAGGTTTCCTACAATGTACTCCTTGTACCCATAGATTTTTCCAACCGAATTTTAGTTTCCTTTCATGAAGGCACATTTAATCTGCAATGTTAGATGGAGCAGCATGAATCGCAAATGGAGCACCAACACCCATAAAAATGTATGACCCATACAAAATGTGCAATTTCTCCCCTCATTATGATACCCATTCCTGGAATGGTTTTATATTCTGAAGCCTCCACCATTTCTTCTCAAGTAGAAATTGTTCATAATGAGGGGTTGAGTAGACCACACAATCCATTGAGCCAATTCAATTTAGTCAAGGTAAAACAACGTGTCACTCACTTTCTGTGCAACCCAAAAGTATACAACTCCCTGTCAATCTTACTAGTTGCTGAATTCAGGAATTAAATTTACAAAATGACATCTGGGCAATTCTGGAATAAAGTTGTCAAAATGAACCAGCGAAATCTCAATTTTCTTTCATTGACATTTTTCATTTGTTGACATTTCCTAACTCCCCCAATCATCAGGCATCCAAGAAATAGTAAAAGGGATTTTATAATCGGCTCCTGTGCCTACATTCCTCTGCTTCCATCGTTTATCTGTCAAATCTTTTAATCTAATTTCCCAGTCGACCTTAACCAAAGCACTTCTCACACTATGCACATCAAGCTGCATCGAGCTTTAAGACTAAAGCTGCTAACTGATCGACATCTCTTAAAATGCATAAAGAGTTCTGTCACAATGATTACTTTTCCCAGAGGATCTCTTACAATCAGATTACTAATTAACCCTGTCCTATTATACAATGCTAACAATCAGCTCCCCCCAGATGGCTTCATGATGCATTGTTTCAGAGAATAAGTCTTTAGTTTGGTTTGGAGTGCAATCGGGATACAAGAAAACTCAAGTGGTGTCCCCTGCAGCTAAATGAGGGTGCAGGAAACTTGACTTAACTTGTCAGGTCCTGTTGAAACTTCAAATGTGAGCAGAAACAACAGTTGTTTATGGAGCATTGAGATTTCCACAAGCATTGTCTGTGTGCTCTATAGAACCTTTTCTAAATCCATCAGGAAGGAAGAGAGCATAAGAGGAGTGACATTGCCAGGAGAGGGAACACTCAGATCGAAACCTCCCAATACATGGGCAGTCTGAAGAAGGGCCTCGACCCAAAACGCCACCTATTCCTTTTCTCCAGAGATGCTGGCTGACCCGCTGAGTTACTCCAGCTTTTTGTGTCTATGTTTGCATCTGCAGTTCTTTCGTACACATGGACAATGCAGCTACATTCTGCTCAGATCCACAGCCAGTCTGCAGATTGAACAGCATATGCGACCAGTTTGAGATGGCATCAGAAGCCAGCGCCAACCACAGGAAGAGCACGGCCATGTTCTTCGACAACTGGTTCTCCTGTCCCATCCACCATCAGGTCTGGCTGCCTGAAGGTGCTGGGGATCTGGTTCGGAGGGGGCAAGACATGCAACAAGAATTGGCTGGAGTGGATAGCCACGGTCAAATAAAATTTGAGATTGCGGAAGCAGCGCTCCCTCTCAATAACAAGGAAATATTTCAGGTGCGGGTTGCTCTTGGGGTTGCTGTACTTGTGAAGGTGTGGCCAGTTACCTGCTCCTTTGCCTCTGCAATCACCCAGGTCATCTTCCAGTTAATCTGGAGATCAAACCTGCAACAGGTCCAATTAGTCACAACGCACGTCCACACACAACGGTGCCCAACGTTACCCTCATCCTGATGGCCACCTTCGTGTATCACTGCATCAAGCTGCACGTTGAGCCAAAGCACATAGACGCAAAGTGACATTATCTGCTGAGGTTTTACCTGTCCCTGGTTTTGTGAAGAATGGGCCTGGCATAGATGCTGCGCAAAGTACCAGTCAGCTGCACATTGTCACACCACCTGTCCTTTGTGGAAAAGTTCTTCCAGACCAACAAGTGCATCACGCACAAAACATCCCGCAGGTACTCCAGGACAAGGACCCAATGGAGCCTGTGGCATGGTTCCCCGGGCAGACTGCCCAGTTTGTCTGGAGAAATGCCTCATCGCCAGATCTCACCGACAATAAAAGACCTTTCAAACCTTTGAAGCACCAAGATTGACATGAGAATTAAGGGACAGAAGTTTAGGGGTAACGTGAGGGGGAACTTCTTTACTCAGAGGGTGGTGGCTGTGTGGAATGAGCTTCCAGCAGAGGTGGTGGAGGCAGGATCGATTTTAACATTTAAAAGTAAAGTGGATAGGTATATGGACGTGAAGGGAATGGAGGGGTATGGTCTGAGTGCAGGTAGATGGGACTAGGGGAAAACAAATGGTCGGCACGGACTGGAAGGGCCGAGAGGGCCTGTCTCCGTGCTGTAATTGTTATATGGTTATATGGTTATCTTGCATGGCTAGCAGAGAGAGGGAACCTCCCAGACATATCCTTCTTGCACCATTGGAACTTTACTACCGATGCAGTGCTGTCCTCAGGACCGCAGTTGGAGACAGTTGGCCACCTCTTCACAGAGTGTTGATTGGCAGAGTAGGTCTGGAGATTGATGCACAGGTCCTTGTCATGATTATTCCAGAGCGATTTTGCAACAGAGGGCTCTCTGATTTACGAGATGTTCCCAAATACATATTCAGAGACAGACATCAAGTGCTGCTGGAAGATGATCAACATGGTGAAAGAGGCTCTTTGGACTGCCGGAAACTTGCAGGCCTCCAAGCACAGCGAGATGTTCATCAAGGAATGTTGCCGACTGGCCTATTCCAGACTGCAGGAGTACGTGCTGAGGGACTGGTGCAGCCAACGTCAAGTCACTCTGGAGGTCCAGGGTCCTTCTGCTGCTGAACATTGAACGAAAAAGTCTGGCGTGAACACCCCTCAAACAACGGAAGGGATACCAACCCAGGGGGCCATGGTGCAAACATGACTGAGTATGACACGATTGAATGTAGATACTGAAAACAAGAAGAGAGTTTGCACATTCTCATGTTTTGTATATATTTTTTATTGGAAAAAAACATTTCCATGAGCCTGCCAGTAATAGAACCTAAGAATGTATGAAGATTTTTTTGTTGTTTTTGTTTTGTACTTCTTTTAAATTACAAATAGCTTATTTAATAAATAATAGTAATTTCCATGAGCCAGTTAACAGAACAACCTAGCCTCTATATTCCAAATGTTCAATGTCGAGCTGTCAGCCTTCCAATTAAAACCCAAGGCCAGAACCTGATTATTTTGATTGCACCAATTGAAGGTTTCCAGTCCTCATTTGGAACAGCACCAGAAAATGAACAGGGTAGAGCACACAGAAATCAAGCCTATTAGTGTCAGCTAAACCACCTATGAAAAATTTACTAAAAGACTCCAAACAATCGCTTCTCTCTCAACCATAAAAACTCTGCACCTTAGAGTCATAGAGATATACGGTGTGGAAACAGGGACCTTCGGCCCATCTTGCCCACACCGGTCAACATGTCTCAGAGCTACACTAGCCCCACCTGCCTGTGCTTGGTTCATATCCCTCCAAATTTGCCCTATCCATGTACCTATCTAACAGTTTCTTAAATGTTGGGATGGTCCCAGCCTCAACTAGCTCTTCTGGCAGCTTGTTCCATACATCCGCCACCCTTTGTGTGAAAACCCTTTGATTCCTATTAAATCTTTTCCCCTTCACCTTGAACTTATGTCCTCTGGTCCTAAATTCCCCAGATTCTGTGCATCTACCCGATCTATTCCTCTCACGATTTTATACACCTCTATAAGATCACCTCTCATCCTCCTGAGCTCCAAGGAATAGAGACCCAGCCTACTCAACTCAACCTCTCCCTATAACTCAGATCCTCTAGTCCTGGCAACATCCTCGTAAATCTTCTCTGAACCCTTTCAAGATTGACAATATCTTTCCTATAACATGGTGTCACAGAGACAAAGTTCCAAACAGTTATCATTCTGCAAGTAGTCACCATTGTTTGTTAAATCTCCCTTTACAAGTTGTAATCACCAGCCTGGACTCCTCACCACTACATTTTTTCTGCACAAAAATAATCCTGCTACAGCCAAACAGAACAATTGCTTAGACAGTGGTAATGCTCAGAAAATAGATAATGTCCAGTTTCCAAGAAGCTGTTAGTGCACAAGTACAAACTTATGGATCTCATTTAATCACTACACTTGACAAAAGAATTTCAAATCATTCTCGAATACAAATACTTCTTCTAAAACTGGCCATCATCCAAGTTCCCAAAACGCTATTCCTAATGCCAATCTAACCAGCAGACAATTACTAACTCTTCTGAATGTTGTCATTTTTAAAAATATGTACAACATTAACCAATCGACCAAATGCTGAAAAATATTTCTCAACATGGCTAAAGAGCCAGACCCAGACCCTACCTTTACTTTACATGAGAGCAGCATAGTGGCACAGTGATAGAGTTGCTGCCTTACAGGGCCACAGACTTGGGTTCGATCTCAACCATGGGTGCTGTCCCTTTGGAGTTTGTACATAGTTGGAATCGTGTGTGTTTTCCCCAGGTGCTCCAATTTCCTCTCCCAATCCAAAGACGTGCAGGTTTGTAGGCTAATTGGTTTAGTAAATTATCCATAGTGTGCTGGATAGAATTGGTGTCCGGTTGCTGGTCGGGGTGGACTGGGTTGGCCGAAGGGTATGTTTCCATGCTGTATCTCAAAATTAAACGCAACACTCGTTCTTGGTTGGAGAAAATGCTAATTTGGCAAAGACCACGGTTAAAAGTGTAATTCCTCAAACCTGTCAATTATTGCAACCTTGCATGTAAGTAAATGGTAACAGAAGAGAAGGAGGCGAAGGGGTTATAGCTTGAGAGCATAGATAAGGTGAATGGCTTTTCTTCCCAGGGTAGAGGAATCGAAGGATCAAAGATTTAATCACAAGGAAACTCTCAGTGGTGCAAAGACAACGATAATATTACAAAGAATGTTTTTCAAGCTCTCCAACTCCTCGTTCTTTAATGCTGGAGCCAAGTTGACTCGATTACGAGGACATCTACAACAAATGAATAGGAAAGGACCTTGTAGATAGTGAAAATTTTTTGAAACCCGGAGATTTTTCTTTCAGTGAAGTGAATGCAATGATATTGTGATCTGTATCCTACTTTTATTCTTCTGCGTTCCAGTATTTAGAGCCAGCAATTATGTAGGAACGATCACACATTTCCAAGTTTGAGCACTGTTTTGGACACCCATGCACCTGCAGTCACCAATCATTTAGGCAAGAAAGGTTACACGCTTGGTAAGTATTCACTGCTTAATTAATTCTACTGGATAGGGTACTTGAATATTAAACAGAAACTGATTTTATCTCGACCACAATGCCCTAATCAACATCCTTGTGCCAATATACTCTTTACCAAATTAAGATGCGTGGTTTTTGCTTGTTTTGAAAATAAGCCATAATTGCAAGGCTCCGACTGACTTTCTTTGACAAGTTGCTGTTGAAACTTTAATCCCTGGAGACACTTCTTTGAAAGTATAAATGCTACAAAGTAAAATGCAGACTAGAACAAAACCGCAGATGCACAAAACACTGCAGTTTTTATTCCAACCGTCCATTTAAGAAGCAAAATACTACTTTAAAAATCAGAGTTCCACTTCCATGCAGCATTAAATTACACCAAATCGGAATATTTTACGTAGCCGTGAAACTAAACAGCATGATGATGGCTGTATTAAAAATGCCTACAACCAGGAGGAACTACATACAATAAACCAGTTGGACATCTTTGTTTAGATGTTGCATCGTTTGCAGGTATCACAATTGAGATGAGTTTACCTGATTGCCATGTGTTACAGGGCACAGTGAAAAGCTTTTCCTTTCGTGGCAACCAGTCAGTGGAAAGACTAGACATGATTACAATCAGTGTACAGATACAGGATAAATTTCTAATAAATTGTGTGTAATTACTTATTTTCAGTCAGCAACATCACAGATCAGAAACAAAAAGCTGGAGTAACTCAGCGGGACAGGCAGCATCTCTCGAGAGAAGGAATGGATGAGGTTTCAGGTTGAGACCCTTCCTCAGACTGGTTAGGGACAAGGGAAACGAGAGATATAGATGGTGATGTGGAGAGATATAATCCCAGTTGCTGGGCACTTTAATTCTCCTTCCCATTCCTACACAGATCTTTCTGTCCTCTGTCTCCTCCATTGTCAGAGTGAGGCTAATCGCACATTGGAGGGACAGCATCTCATATTTCGCTTGGGCAGTTTACAGCCCAGTGGTATGAATATTGATTTCTCTCACTTCAGGTAGCCCTGGCATTCCCTCTTTCTCTCTCTCTCTAACCCCCCCCCCCCCCCCCCCCCCCCCCCACCCCAAATTCGCACCAGCTTCTTATTTTCACCCTACAGCTTACAATAGCCGGTTTCCTTTATTATCGTTACTTTTTTGCATATCTTTCATTCATTCTTTATCTTCAACATCACTGTCTACATTTCTGGTTTCCCTTATCCCTAACCAGTCTGAAGAAGGGTCTCGACCCAAAACGTCATCCATTCCTTCTCTCCAGGAATCTATCTTTGGTTTAAACATCTACAGTTCCTTCTTACACATCACTGATTAGTACTGTTGTCACCCCCCCCCCCCCCCCCCCCCCCCCCCCCCCCAAATATAGCAACAAAACCTAGCAAGTTCCTACTGTAGTATTACTTCTCCAGGCCTTTTGGAAAGATATTCATGCAGCAATTTCAATGCCGATACAAAACTCCAGTTCAAATCCCAGGAATATGTGGATATTAAGACTGATGTAGGGAACAGTGGGATAAGAATGAGGCACAAGACCTAAGATGTCAAACTACAGTAAATTTGTGATGGAAAACAGCATTAGAGAAAGGTGAAACACATCACATTTGATAAAGAGGAGAAAGAGGGAGTGCAGTCTACTTCCAACACCTCAACAGGCAACAATGCTTTGCTCAGAGTAGGAATGCCTGTCAATTTTATGAGTGGCGGGTGCTATTTAGGTATTTTACAAAAGCCAGTGTCAGTCAAAAAGGATCCAATATCACATCATAACTGACACTTCTGCTAATGCATGCACCGAAGGTGATCAGAGGACAACTGAATTATCCAAATATTAACTCTGGAGATCATTCCTGTCCATCAAGGGGAGGGACAACACTGGGTTGAGGATGGAACGTGGTGCTGCGACAAAAGATTAGCTTACATCTTATTGAACAGCGGAACATCACAAGGATTTTTTTTTTTAAGTCACCCACACCTCGTATCTTTATGTTATTTTTAATCCCCTTTCAGTAGTACTAGTTGTAGTAGCCCCCCCTCGGTCATGACTCGTTGCTGGCTGCCTGCTCCAAACCTTGGGTAGAGCAGCGTCACTTGTGGCTGAAGAGACCAATGCGGAAGTGACAGTCTGTCGCAAAGGTCACATTTGTGTGTGGTCTCTGGTCTGAGGTTGCTGCGCTCCTTCCTGCGCGTCCGCTTGTCTGCGCGCAGAAAGGAGCGCCGTTCTGTGCTCCCCTTTCAGTAAAACTCCATTAATCTGGCATGCCCAAGAGATTAGCAAGTTTCCTAGACTATCTCATTTTATTTTATTAATATTTATACATACTTTTAATTCACTTTTCAAAACATATTCTGTAATAGTACTTCAGTGAACTTGGCAAATTACAGGGGTGCATGGGAAGCAGAGCCCCAAGTAAACTGAAAGGAAAGTACAGTAGCCAGGGTCCAGGTAATTCGAGATTTGTAAAATTCACTTGGGGAGTCATTCACCAAGACATTCCGATATCCAAATGGTTGAATAGTTGATTACTGGAATGTCACTGCATCACCATTCATTAGTGAATGTCATTATACCTAACAGTAACTGTGGATGAACACAAGCAAGTGGGCAGCTTACAACCCAGCGGTATGAATGTTGATTTCTCTAACTTCAAGTGACCATTGTTTTACCTCCCTCTCTGTTCTGTCCTTCCCCCATCCAAGTTCTCCCGACTAGATTCACTATCCTCCTAATTTTACCGATTGTGCGCCTTGTTGTCACCTTCCCATCAGCTAACTACTTTCCCTTGATCATCATCTGCTTTGATCTGTTGTTTTACTCACCTTACCCATCCATATATCTAGTCTCCCTCTCCCCTGGCACTCCAGAGATGTTACTCCAGCATTTTGTGTCTATCTTCGGTGTAAACCAGTTCCTTCCTACACATGAGCAAGTGATGATCAATAAGGAGCACAGGGATCTTTCCTATCTATTTCATGACTACAGATGCACCGTTTATTTAATTCTCCTTTAAGTGCAGAACACATTTCACTCCAAAACCCAGAGAATAAATTAGATCCTGAATGGGTTTTTTTTTTTAAATAGAAAGTTGTTTGCAAATGTAATCACACACCAGTCTTTGGTGACAAAAATTGGCTTCTCTTAGTTCTTACTCGTTTGACAACAAAACTGCCAAGTTATGCAGATGAAAGTGACTCCAAATGTCAGAATCTGGAACAAAAACAAATCAGAATGCAGGAAGAAATCAGTAGGTCAAACAGCTAGTGTGAAGGCAAAACAAAGGCACAAGTTGGTATTTTGGGCCGAGACCCTGCATCGAGACTGCAAAGAGGAAATATGCCAGCATGTTTCAAGGGATGTGACAGAAAGAAGTTAGTAGGTAATGGGTGGAACTAGATGGAGGAGGGGATGAAGGGGCGATGGACTCAAGTGGGGAAAGCAGACGAGGAAGGTGAATGAAGAGAAGACTAGGTGGACAGTTTTGTGGGAGGAGAATTGCAGCAGTGTGGGTTACCCGAATTTGCAAGTTTCAATGTCGATCAATAGAGAGACAAAAGAAAATGGAAGGACCTCATATTGAGGGTACACAAAAAGCTGGAGAAACTCAGCGGGTGCAGCAGCATCTAAGGAGCGAAGGAGATAGGCGACGTTTCGGGTCGAGACCCTTCTTCAGACTGGTCAGGGATCAGGGAAACGAGAGATATAGACGGTGATGTGGAGAGATAAGGAACAATGAGTGAAAGATATGCAAAAAAGTATCGGTGATAAAGGGAACAAGCCATTGTAAGCTGTTTGTGGTGTGAAAATGAGAAGCTGGTGCGACTGGGGTGGGGGAGGGAGATGGAGGGAATGCCAGGGCCCGAGGGCTGAGGGAGAGGTGGGAAGGGGAGGAGACAGCAAGGGTTAACAGAATTGAGAAAATTCAATATTCAAGCCTAAAGGATGCAGACTCCCCAAGCGGAATATGAGGTGCTGTTCCTCCAGCTTGCGGTGTTGCTCACTCTGGCCGTGGAGGAGGCCCAGGACCGAGAGGTCGGATGTGGAATGGGAGGGGGAGTTGAAGTGCTGAGCCACCGGGAGGTCGGGTTGGTTATTGCGGACCGCATATTGAGTTTGGATAATTTACCACCCAATGTCATGAACAATGAAATTTCCAACAAACCACTCTCAATGACACAGCATGTTATTTTTGTTACAGTGACCATGCATTATTCAATTTCTAATGCGATATTTTCTTTATAGCAAAATACTCAAGATTTTAGTGAAGAAACAAGCAGGGTGAAAAGTTACAGCATTAATCCATGAAATTAAATGTCAACATCGAGTCTAAGTAAATACAGCTAATTTTCCTACAAATTCCTCAAAATTATTTCCAAAGTGATTGGCAGTAATTTGTGGTCCACAAAAGCTTCTACACATGTCTGTGTATGAAGCAAGATAAAACAGAGTATGTTTCTGCCATCCTTTCTGTTGTCATCCTGCATAACAAGGCTGACTCTTATTTCATGTAAAATGCAATACTGTGGTTTCTCAGCATCTACTAGATTGTCAATATTCACAGCACATGCTGTTTTTCGGGTAAATAGCAACACCGACAGCAAGACTCTGCAATCAATAACCTGTCCACAGTCTGATCTATTTTTCCCGGTCATGAAGATGGTGCTCTCCAGATTTCAAACTCTGAGACCTCACAAGAAAAAATAAATTCATTCTGGGAATAGCCTGCTGTGGATGGAGATCATAGCTGGAGGAACACAACATGTCAGGCAGCATCTGTGGGGGGGGGGGGGGGGGGGGGGGGGGGGGGGGGGGGGGGGGGGGGGGGGAGAATGGGCAGTGGACATTGTGTTATCATCCTTCATCTGGATTAAAAGTGTAGAGGGGAAGTAGCCAGTACAACGAGGTGGGGTGAGGGGTGAAACAAGAGCTAACAGATGACGTGGGGTTGATTGGCCTGATGGGGGGAGGGAAGGGTGGAGATGGTAACAGAGGCTGGGAGGTCATAAGTGGAGAACAAAAGTCAGCCACTAGGTCGCCAATGGATTTCCAGTAATATTTGAGGCCTGCAGTGTTGTTTGTTGAAAAAAGATTCTTTTAAAAAAAAAAATTATGATCTTGGCACAGTACTAGCTTCCTTTCCTTAAAGTGGGATACTTTCCTGAATATGTTGCAATATTGTGGGGGTGGAGGCGGCTACATAATTAGAAACATTTACGAGTTGGCTCCATTAGAGGAAAACAAAGACATCTTTTTTTCTTTCAATTGCAGAAGAAAGCCACGTCAGCTGGATTTCTTCACTGTCTTAATAACGGAGTGAGAAAATTTTAATTCCTTTTCTTATGCTGCAGCAGTTTGCAATTACTATACTACCATGTGGCAAGTTTAAAATGCTGAAATATAAAACATTAAGTTGACAATAAAACAGATATAAGATTTATTGTGAGGTTTAGTATGTAAAATAACAGGGCAAGTAAGCCTGCTGAACATACAAATGGAGCAGGGATTACTGTCTGCCATCTCATTGGGAAATGGGAAATGGCAATGGTGGGGGTGGAAACAGGAGCATTTAAAGGCAACCGTTTTTTTCCTCTGGCTGCTGGAGAATGGCTCTGACAATTGGAGGGCAAGAGGATGGGTACAACTGTCTGATCATTAAAAGTGGTGAACGAAGAGACTCACTCCTGTGTGAATTAGAAGTTATATTAATTCACTTTGAACCAAATGGAAGACAGGGGTTTGAAATTCACTTTTCCCCCAACCCCTCCAATTTCTAAATTACATCTTACATCTCCCATGAGAACAGATGAGCTATTAGTTGTTTGAAGTTAAGAGACGGGTTCACAGACCTATCCAAAATTTGTAAACCATAGCCTGAACAATGAACAACATGTAATGACATGTAATAACAGACTCTTCGAGTCTGAAGGAGGGTTTCAGCCCAAAACGTCGCCCATCTCCTTTGCTCCATAGATTTCTCCAGCATTTCTGTGTGCCAACTGCTGCTCAAGTACCTGTCATGGATTTGAAATCACCTTTCACAATACAACCTGAAAACAAAATTAGAGGTATAGAAAATTTCCACTAATGATGGATATTACATGCAAAAATTGTCAGATGGTACCAATAATGTGATTCCTGGCTGCTAGACCTATAATCTTGCCACCAATCAATTCACAAAGGCAGACGCATCGTGCTGGAGTAGCTCAGAGGGTCAGGCAGCATCTCATGGGAACATGGATAGGTGACGTTTTGGGTTGGGATCCTTCTTCAGACTGATTGTAAGGAAATAAGGTCATAAGGAATAGGAGTAGAATTAGACCATTCAGCCCACCAAGTCTACGCCATTCAAGTCTGAAGAAGGGTCTCGACCCGAAACGTCGCCCATCTCCTTCGCTCCTTAGATGCTGCTGCACCCGCTGAGTTTCTCCAGCTTTTTGTGTACCTACGCCATTCAATCATGGCTGATCTCTCCCTCCAAACCCCATTTCCCTGCCTTCTCCCCATACCATATGGCACCTGTACTAATCAAAAATCTATCTATCTCTGCGTTAAAAGTATCCACTGGCTTGGCCTCCACACCCTTCCTTTGTCTGTTTCCCACTCCACTGCCGCCACCTCTTCCACTCTTCTAGTCGCTGATAAATAGAGTATGGCGGCAATTCCATGCGACAGTTGAGCCGGGGGGAGAGAGAGAAGAGGCCAAGTATACAGAGTAATTGGAGGAGGGGGCAGTGGCAGAGCAGGGAGCAGACAAAGGGACAGCTGAAAAGAAGAAGCACCAGGTGGTGAGAGGGGAGGGAGTCCCACAGTGACCAAGAGCGTCCTGTCAGTGGAAGCGGCCTGAAGAAAGCAGCTGTCCCCCCAAGGCTACAACACGAGCCACAACAATAGCCGCATCTACCAGACCATGCGGTGGGTGGAGGGCTTGCCTGGGGGTGGCGTCGGTAGGTCTATCTGCTATAACAAAAATCCGCTATAAAGGAGCCCATTAAACGAGTTTACTGTACAATAAAAAGGTTACTGAAAGCAATGCGTGATGGATTGACCTCTCGACAATACCTTAAAATAATTATTGTAGCACGTCAACGATAATCACTAACCTTCAACAACCACGGCCATCTTTCATAATACCAGATACAACTCAATCAGTAATGTTTAATGTGTAGGAAGGAACTGCAGATGCTGGCTTATACCAAAGATAGGCACAAAATGCTGGATTAACTCAGCAGGTCAGGGAGCATCTCTGGCTAAAAATAATAGGTTTTGGGTTCGATCCGTACTTCAGTATGAAAGGTGAAATCAAACACTATCTTCAGTAGCTTTTCATCTTTGATTTCAAATGACTTTCGTCTTCTTTAATGCCACATTCAATTAAGTATTTCCACGATGTCTAGTTTACACAGCCATTATCAATTTACACTCAGCAGGTACAAACCACCCAATCCTACAGCACTGATTTAGAGCAGCAGTCTGAAGAAGGGTCTCAACCCGACACATCACCTATTACTTTCCTACAGAGATGCTATCTGACCCGCTGAGATGCTCCAGCTTTTTGTGTCTATCTTCGGTTTAAACCAGCATCTGCAGTTTCTTCCTACACGCTGCCATCTCTCACCACTGCTACTTGACCTGTCCAAGTATCTCCTGCACTGTTCCAATAACCAACCCATGCGCAACTAAGACTTACCAAATGCTGTATAGGAAGAGGTTGCTTATCACTGTACACCCTTCAGTAACATCAGGTATTAAATTTAACATTCAATCTCTGAAAATCAAAACAACATTGAACAGATGCTGGAAGTCTAAAATAAAAGCTCAGGAAACAGTCAGTAGATCAGGCAGCATCCGTGGAAAGAGTGAGGGGTTAACAAGTCTGGTCAAAGACCCTTTGTCAGAATTGGGAAATAACATTCGAGCAATGTATTTAGTTGCACTGAGAACCATATATTTAGCTGTACTGAGAGCCTGAACAGCAATCTATGTGTCAGCAAATGTATTTGTAACCCCCCCCACCTCACCAGTTCTGTTGGCAGATAAAGCAAATTATTTAAGATGTGTGGGGAGGATAATTTTATTATTCTGGAAGTTTGATGTCAGGAAGTGTATACTAATTTTTCTATGCAATGTTACTCTAGGCTAACAAAATAAATTCCAAAATCGCTGGGGAATTGGAGGAAGCTGGTGGTGCTTCGGTCATTATATTTCTAGTTCTTTGCCAATTCTGTAACGATGAATGGCAAATACCATTCCGACTTTAAAAGGAGTAAAGCTTTAACAGCCGCGGCCAAACCTTCAGTGCGAATTGAGTCACATGGTCATTTTTATGGATTAGTCCACAACTCATAACATAAATATCACTGAACAGTGGCAATTCCATGCAGGTTTATTCCCATTCACAATGAAGGACGACTTGCTCGTACATCTAATCAAATTCCAAAGCTCAGCCACAATGCAAGTCAGTTAATTCCATGGACCACAATTAGCTTGACCCACTTCCTAATGATTTGCTCTGCAACCCATTGCCAAACACACACTACTTGGCAGACAACAGCAATTGCTTCAAAGAGCCCTTTCTTTGGCGATCGCTACTGGGAGTGTTCCTTAGCATTTCACCATCATTAAAAGGCAAAGTAACGCTCCAACAGAACAGCCTGATTGCACTGCATTAACTGAACACAATGCAAATTGGTTTTATTCCCTCCCATACAAGACCATCCCTTGAACAGCCCAACCGCGTTGTTATCAATCTCTGGTTTTAGCATTAAAACCAGTGCCAGATCACACTTTTTAAGTTTAGGTTTAGATACAGTGCAGAAACAGGCCCTTCATCCCACAGAATTCGTGCCGACCAGCGATCACCCCATACACTAATACTATACCACATATTGGAATCGTTTACAATTTTAATTGAAGCCAATTAACCTACAAACCTGTAGATCTTTTGAATGTGGGAGGAAACCGGAGCACCCGGAGAAAATCCATGCGGACACAGGGAGAATGTGCAGACACCTGTTCGTTCTTCACCTTTTTTATTTTTAGTCTGTTAAAAAGTTTTGTTCTGGAGGCCTTTCAATCTTTTTATGTGGGGGATGGGGGGGGGGGAAGAGAGAAGTGGCTTTTCCTGTCCCTACCTGGGCGAGCATGCGTACTTCCTCCGAGCCGCATATTCACCCCCTCCGCGCGGCCTACCATTCGGATTGGTTCGGCCTTTCCTGCCGAAGACCGGCCAGAGCTTCGAGTTGCAGCTTTAGCACTGAGGTACCATCGCAGAGCAGAGCGATGCCTTACCCGGGACGCTGTGTGGGGCTCCAGAGTGCAGACTTCAACATCGTGGAGCTGAGGTCTGCGGAGCTTCCAGCCGCGGCAGAGCCGACTTTAAACACCGCGGAGCCTGGGATCTTTCGCCCAGATCACCGGTGTTGGAGCTCCTCCCAACGCGGCCAGTGGACCTTCGGGAGTCGCGGTCTCCGGTAGCAAGCGGCTGTTTTGGAATTCCAAACTGCTGAGAGCGTTCTTCCAACGCCAGAGTTCCATCATTCCGGCGAGAGGGCCTGAAACATCAGGCTGCCGTAGCGGCGACTGCGGAGGCCTCAATAGGCCCCGACTACAGGTGAACATGGAGGAAGTGGACTGAACTTTGCTGCCTTCCCTCACAGTGGGAAACATTGATCCCGCTGTGGGGGGGATGTTTTTTGTGTTTATTATATTTGTGTGCTGCAATGGCAACTCAAATTTCACTACACCAGTTGGTGTATGTGACAATAAATGTCCTTTCTCCTTTTGGTCAGGACCGAACCCTGGTCTCTGTAAGGCAGCAACTCTACCGTTGTACCACCATGCCACCTTAATGGTGGAGAATACAGGCAAACAAACAACCTTGCCCCAAACATTTATCGTCTTTGTTCGTTAAAATCAAAAACAGAAGAGTGATCCAATAACTTAAAAATGTTATTCAATCACAGTAACTCTTTAGATAAACAATCCCAATAGCCATCTATAGTTTGCCAGCACAGAGTAGAGTCCAGCACCATCAGCCCCATCCTTTAGGAATGACTGTCAATTTTGACTCATTCAATATCACCACTGTCTCAGGTCACATGCTGCTGAGCCAGTTACTTGGGCATTTTTAACACCGACCACAAAACAATCATCCCATTACAACTGCATGAAAGTACTAATTCATTTATTCAATTGGGGCTTTCAGATTACCAATGTATGGCAGATAAAGGCGTCAGCATGCCAAATGACCAACTCATTTCGCTATGAAAATGGAATGAAAGATAAACTGGAGATAACACCATGCACATTTTCTCTTCATGGAGGTTGGTGTTCAGTCCCACATGTGTGCTGACTGGGGAAAGAACAGTTCCTTGTATATCTCGTAATAACAGGGAATTGCAGATGCAGGTTTACACCAAAGATAGAGACAAAATGCTGGATTAAGTCATCGGGACGTAGCATCCCTAGAGAACATGGATTGGCGACGTTTTGGGTTGGAACCCTTCTGCAGTGGGGGGAGGGGGGGTGAGAGAAAACTGGGAGAGAGGAGACCCGGCTAAATTACTCAAGCACTTTGTTCCATTTGTGTATTAACCATCATTTGCAGATCCTTGCCTCTACCAGAGATGGTGAGACAGGCGTGAGCCAAAAGGATAAAGAGTGCAAATTATCCGCAGCATTAAAAGCAGATAAATCCCCAGGTCTGATAATCTGCACCCAAAGTATTAATATGGGTTGCCATGGTAACAAAAGGATGTTTTGATTATCTTCCTAGATTCCGGAGATTATGAAACAGTTGCTGCAGTTTGGAAGGAGGTAGATACAATTCCATTTTCAAAAAAGGAAAGAAAGCAAATACGGAATAGACCAGTTGCCAACATCAGATGCAGGGATTGCAGGTAGTTCTGCTAGAATTTGATAGTTAAATTCCTAAGAAACCGTATGTTATAGAAAATTACACGAGGGCAGTTGTGCCAAAGAGAAAAGGGTGTCGAGGCTTGAGAGTTTCAGAATCACAATAACAACGTTATTTTCCCAGCAAAATTTTCAAAATTAAAGTATTTACAACAGCAGAAAGTTATTTTTTGTCATATTAAAAACTAGACTTTATATTACATTGTTAAGCAGAGTGTCATTGCACGTAGCAATAGAAGCGATTGCTTGTCAATTTCAGTGGCCACCTGTGGTTGAAGTAGCAGATGTGTGCTTAAAGAGACAATGGTGTCTGATTACTGTGGGGAAGTTATATGGAAATGAGTTTATTCCTCTCACTTTCCCTTGCAACCGCAAAAAAACTATTGATGAGGCTCGCACCAGGGTCTCCTCCATACCCCGCAACACTGCCCTCGCTCCCCATTCCCCCACTCGCAAACAGGGCAGAGTCCCCCTGGTCCTCACCTTTCACCCCACCAGCCGGCAAATACAACATATAGTCCTCCGCCAGTTTCGCCACCTCCAACGCGACCCCTCCACCCGCCACATCTTCCCATCTCCCCCCGTCTGCCTTCCGCAAAGACCGCTCCCTCCGCAACTCCCTTGTCCATTCTTCCCTCCCCTCCCACTCTACCCCTTCCCCGGGCACTTTCCCTTGCAACCGCAAGAAATGCAACACTTGTCCCTTCACCTCCCCCCCTCCACTCCTTTCAGGGACCCAAGCAGTCCTTCCAGGTCCGACAGAGGTTCACCTGCACCTCCTCCAACCTCATCTACTGCATCCGCTGCTCCAGATGCCAGATGATCTATATCGGTGAGACCAAGCGGAGGCTTGGCGATCGCTTCGCCGAACACCTCCGCTCGGTCCGCAATAACCAACCCGACCTCCCGGTGGCTCAGCACTTCAACTCCCCCTCCCATTCCACATTCGACCTCTCGGTCCTGGGCCTCCTCCACGGCCAGAGTGAGCAACACCGCAAGCTGGAGGAACAGCACCTCATATTCCGCTTGGGGAGTCTGCATCCTTTGGGCTTGAATATTGAATTTTCTCAATTCTGTTAACCCTTGCTGTCTCCTCCCTTCCCACCTCTCCCTCAGCCCTCGGGCCCTGGCATTCCCTCTATCTCTATCTCCCTCCCCCACCCCAGTCGCACCAGCTTCTCATTTTCACACCACAAACAGCTTACAATGGCTTGTTCCCTTTATCACCGATACTTTTTTGCATATCTTTCACTCATTGTTCCTTATCTCTCGACATCACCGTCTATATCTCTCGTTTCCCTGATCCCTGACCAGTCTGAAGAAGGGTCTCGACCCGAAACGTCGCCTATCTCCTTCGCTCCTTAGATGCTGCTGCACCCGCTGAGTTTCTCCAGCTTTTTGTGTACCCTCTATTCCTCTCAACTATCTCATCCACCCCTCCCACCCCACCAAAGGCAGTTTTTTCCCTGCTTGTGAATTTCCAATGTAACTTTTAAGTCATTCTCTAGTTCCTGATTGAAATAGCTTTATAACCGATTCAGGCCACGTAGTATAGATGGTGTTCCCCAATTCATCGCACGCAATGTCTCTAGTTCGCATTAAGGAAACACACATTAAAACTACCTGCATGCTAAGGAGTAGGAAGGAACTGCAGATATTGGTTTAAACCGAAGATAGACACAAAATGCTGGAGTAACTCAGTGGGACAGGCAGCATCTCTGGAGAGAAGTAATGGGTGACAAAGACCCTTCAGTCTGAAGAAGGGTCTCGACCCAAACGTCACCCATTCCTTCTCTCCAGAGATGCTGCCTGTCCCAGCATCCAGCATTTTGTTTCTACCTGCATGCTAAACTTTATTATAAAGGACATGACAACAGTACACTTAGAAAAAGGATCAGTAGGATTAGACTGTCAGTCATTAATGAAAGAGAGATTGGAGAATTAATATTCATGTTGTTGGGTTGTGGGCTACCCATGTGGAATGAGGTGCTGTTCTTCCAGCTTGCATTTGGCAGTGGAAAAAGGAGAGGACAGACATGTCGGTATGGGAATGGAAAGAGGAATTTAAGCAGCTAGCAACCAGCTAGCCCTGGTGGACAGAGTGCAAGAGCTCACTGAAGTGGTCACTCAGTGGACACCAAATGCAATGGATGAGGTTGCAGGAGATGCCTATAAAACTATCTCACACTGAAGGATCAATGGAACCAGGGGGAGGGGTGAAGGGACAGGTGTTGCTCCGCCTGCAGTTGCAGCTGGTTGTACCTGGCAAGGGGTAGGGATGAGCAAACCAAGGAGTCACAAAGACAGTGGTGTCTGTGGAAAGCAGAAGGGGGGGGGGGGGTAGAGAAGGCGGAATTGTGTTGAAGCAGGTGGACATGCTGAAGAATGATATACTGCATGTAGAGGTTGGTGAGGGTAAGAGATAAGGACCAGAGGGGTGGGGGATTCAAACCAGATACCACCCCTGACAGGCCTCAGGTACTTTCCCCTACAACCCACTGGTGTGAACAATGAAATGTTGAAATTTGACACAACCCTCTCCTCTCCCCCCTTCCAATCCCATCCCCCAGTCCACCCATTTTCTCCCCTTCCCCAATCTCTTCATCGCTCTCCTCTTATTCCCATCCACCTACTTCACACATGGACAGACTCCCCCTCCCCTCCCCCCACCAACCTCCCTGCCCATTCCCCATCTACTTCTGGTTCTATTTGCCATTCAACTCTCCCCTATGGTTCCCATTATCGCCTTCCTTATCAGATTCCAACATTGACAGCCTTTGTGTTTCTGCTTATCTCCTTCCAGCAGCTGTCTGTCTCTACTTTAAATCCGCCGCACCCCCCTCTCCGAGCTCCATCTTCCCCTTTCTCCTCCCCTCCATCATCAATCAACCTCTGCCACCAAAAGCTACACGCACTCTCACCCACTAAACCTAGCTCCATACTCCCGTTATCCTTCACCCTTACTCAATCGACAAATTACCTCACTTCTGTCTCTCCCCTGTTCTCTTTGCATTGGCCATCTTCCTGACCCAAATTTTGTCCGCCGAAGGGTTTCGACGCAAAACATTGACTACTCTTTTCCATCCACACATGCTGCTCGACCCACTGATTCCCTCTGGCAGGTCATTGCTCTGGATTCCAGCATCTGCAATCTCTTATGTCTCCAGACTAAAGAGAAACATTGTGGACTGCTTTAAAGGTCAGCAAGCACATCCTTTGTCCAGCAAGGCAGAGCTTGTGTGCAGCTCCAGTCATGCTCTCATGCAGACCTCAACAACACAGAGACAAGATTTCTACTAACAAAGGAACCATTTGGTCTGCTCTATTGAGCTGTCATACAATAAAAGCCAAACCATTTCCCCTGCCCTGACACATCCTGCATTAAAAAGACCTTTTGCCTGGAGAGGGAACTAGAACCAAAGCAATGCTGGGTCAGCTGTGAAATATCACTTATTTAGAGCCAGTTACCATGAAGCATCGTGCCCGGAGTAATAAAGTTAATTTTAGGATACATTTATCTGCAATTATCCCTCCCTCCCCCCCCCCCACCCCTCTATATAATTTATGACTAGAGGCTCAAGACATATTGCCAGTTCTGTTTATTTCGTAAAGGAATAGAAGAGAATAATTATGCCTCAAGTTTACCAGAGTTGCATCCAGAGGTTTGGACCTGTGATTAAGGAGATCTAAATCAAATAAGACTAACCTTCAGTAACAATATCAAACAATGCACTAAAAGGATTGCCAAGTGTCTTGACTGGAAGGTCAGGCATTTATTTCATAATTGTGGAACCATGCTTAGTGCAGGCTCCCTTATTATTGATGATCAAGGCCCAATTACTAGGTTGGTAAATAGTATAAAGATCTCTTGCTCCCCAAGCAAACAGGCTGTATATAGTGTCAATACTACAGCCAGAATGGAAATAATTGGACAATATCTTTGTCAAACAAGACTGATAGCCATACTACAGCAAATGACAATGATTGATTTTATGCACATAATTTACACATACATTGTTGTTACTCAATTTACGAAATACAATCTAGAGAAATTTCCCTTTTTTCTACAGTCAAAGCAGACTAATTTCTGAGTGAAACACCATAAACAGTCTAGGCCGCTGTGAGCTACACATTCCTCCTCCGACTCACTGACAACATTGTTAGCCAGTAAACCCAGTATACCCCAAACTGCAATAAAGACAGCTTGAATGTATAAGCGGAGTTTGTTTCACTTTCGTACTTCAAATACTTCTGATATTGGCCCAAAACGGTAAGCATTTTCTATATATTCTGAATATTTCAAAGGTTAAAATACACACTAGAGCAAACAAAAGGATTTCAGAAATTAGCTGAGAGAACTGCCAACAAGACAACTCGAACAACATAATTAGCTATCATCTCCTTTGCTCGGATTCTACAGTGAACAACATTTTTAAAAACTTAGAACCAGTATCACTGATAGCGACGTTTATCTGTACAGACTATCTTGATTAGTGTCACATGCAAATTGTGCAGCTTTATTTTCAGGACAATGATTAATTTTGTAATTAATTTCCAAAGTGGATAAATCATCTTAATATTTTTAAGCCATTCAAAATTTTTGAAGAAATTGAATAGTTTTAAACATCTACAGTATTGCAAACTTGCACAGGATGTTTATGGTTCAACTGCACCATTAGTGACGCTCTTGCAAGAACAGAGAACAGTGGCCACATCAGTCACAATACGCAGCACAGGCACTGCACAAGCAGCAGTCGGAATTACCAGAACCCGCAATGGGCAACAATTCACCAAAATACCATCCACGCACAAACACTATGACAGCTGTTAAAAAAAAAGCAACACTCTCCAAGGGAATGTTGTAATTTGCCTCTTGCCCATTCCAGCTTTGCCTATTCAGCCAAGTAGGGTTCCTCCATAGAGATTTTTCTATGGAGACATAAGAGACTGCAGATGCTGGAACACTGAGGAAGAAAAAACAAATTGCTGGATGAACTCGGCAGGTGGAAGAACACAGACAGACAACTTTTCAGGCCAGAACCCTCCTTCAGATTGATGCTGTAGAGGGGAGATAGCTGGTAGAAAAACGAGAGTGGAAGGGTGGGGCAGGGGAGAGAAGTATGGCGAGCTGGAGGTAATAAGTGAAGACGACAAAAGAGTACAATCGGACAAGTGAAATGTAGAACCACAGGGAGGAATGGTGGGCAGATAGGAACATGACTTTTCTATGTACGTTTTGGTTATTTGTCACGGCAAGCAAGTGTATTTGAACACAATTGAAGAGAAACATTCTTCCCCCCTCACACCTTGATCACACTTGCTAGCAGCAACCATCAAAAGAGCGTTCATAACCTTTTTCCACCCCTCATTATAGTGAAGTACAATGGCAGGTGGATTAAATGGAGCTCTCACATTAACTAAATTCATTCTTCCCACTCTCTTTTCTCAGAGACATTCCAATAGAGAGAAAACGCTCAAGATGGACCCAAGAGAGCCTCCAATCAATGTTACAATCTTACGTACAATAAATACAAAGCATGGCGAAAAAAGGATCAATATTCTTATACCGCAAGATTGATATTACAGATGGAGAGAATGACTAGGTTTATCCTCCCCAAAACTTGCCAGGGTCATCTTTCACAGCACACACTGGTCCATACTGCTGCAACAACCAGCAAAAAGTTCAAAACAAGTCCATTCAATGTCATTCCATTGAGAGATTCAACCTTGATTGTCAAAAGGTACACATGATGATAAAACACTGCAATCGTACGACCAAAATTAAGCGAAATTACAATAAAACACAAAATCCACACATTTCCACTCATCATCCACAATGAAGAGCATGTTGTCATGGGAATCAAGTTAAATGCCACCTGAAGCTCCTGCAATTTAAAACTACCCACACACGTTTATTGCTTAATGAAGAACTTCAAAAAAATGTTTTAGACAATGCTTACCTTCACATGCATCAGTAACACCAGAGTCCCAAGGTTTATTTTTATTAAAAGGATACATTTTCAAAGATCCTGACTTGGTTGCAATGGCCATAAGCCGAAGTTTTGGATCATACGCCAAAGAACTAGGCTGATTTGGAAATCCATGTTCGACTGTCTATGGGGATGGAACAATAAAATGCATTTATGATTTATGCAGTGCTGCCAAACATTCTGCAACTGGTGTTCACATCACACATTGAAAATACTAAACATCACTTGGCTCTTTGTCACACAGTACGTGGCACTGAGCCACAGAACTCAGATTAGGTGGTGAAAAGCTTGGTCAAAAGGGTAGATATTAGGGAATTTTCAAGTTTAGGTCCATTCAGGCAAACAATAGGACATAAGAATGTAAACAATCCTATGGTGGAACCCAAGGAGAACAAGTAGGAAAGCATCTAACTGTTTTGCACGCATTAGATATTAATAGCAATAATTTTAGCCCAATGTTCTTCGCAGCTTCAGTGTGCTAAAATATGAAAGTAAAAAGGGCTTTTGTTAACTTCCTTTGGAAGTGACCCTGATGCACTAGTGTACATAGTGGCTGCTGTGAAATACTCACATAGTCAGGTTGTGATGCATCACGATACCAATTAATGTCATATTTTATTTAAAGACAACAAAAAACTTCAATGAAAGAAAGAAAAATCAAGTAAATAATTTTCAGATTATTCAGGTTCTTAAAATACCATATGTACCAACCCCCCCAATCATCATCGCTAAAGATTTACTCAATCCTACTGATATTGGGAGCCAACAACTTGCCTTTACAGCAATAAGGGCTTTCCAACCTCACATGGAAAGTGGCTAAATTCAAGAAAAATGACACGACTAAATGTCATCCATTTCTTTCTCCTCACACCCTTCATGTCTCATCAGTCCCCTCCCCCATCTTAATTCTCTCGAGTCAAGAGTGTTTTATTGTCATGCGTCCCAGATAGAACAATGAAATTCTTACTTGCTGCAGCACAACAGAATGCGTAAGTCCACTACAATACCGACTCCTCTACTTATCTTGGCACCCAAGGTTATCGTGCTCGATCATATTCCAAATCCTCCACCTTTCTAACCTCCCAACTTTCCTCGACAGACCTCCGCATGACCTCCTCAATTCAACATCTCCCCCCCCCCCCTCGTCTTATTGAAGGTGAACAGCACCAATTTGAGTGTCTCACACAGCAGGTCGCTGGCCCAACTCTCCCCATTTAACTCTCTTTACTTCCCCCCTCCCGAAAATAGACACAAAATGCTGGAGTAACTCAGCGGGACAGTATCTCTGGAGAGAAGGAATGGGTGACGATTCGGGTCGAGACCCTTCGTCATCGCCCTCACATTTTACTGAAGACAAACAGCACCAATCCGACGCCCCATTTCCCTCTTCTTTCCCCCTGCCCACCTCTCCAGCTTCCCCCTTCTTCTCTCGTCTCCCCCCTCACCCTCCACCTTATTAAAGGCAAACAGCTCCCATCCGACTTGGCCCATTTACCCCTCCTTTGCCCACCTCCTTCCTCTGCTTCCCCTTCTTCCCTCGCCCCTATCCTTCACCTCCCCCTTCCTGCACACAGCCTAACCCCCCTCTTCCCTTCACCCCCACCCCCTCCCATTCCCTCCTCCCTTTGCATTCACCACCACCCCCCTCCTCCTCCTCCTCTCTCTTCACCTTATTGAAGGCGAACAGCTCCAGTTTGAGTTTCTCCCGCTGCGGGTCGTTGCCCGGCCGGCGGAATCGAAATTTCATCATGGTTCTGACTGGGGCTCAGGCTGTGCTGGGCTGCGCTGAGCCGGGTGCAGGAGCTGGTGCAGCTGCGGGGCCGCGGGAGGGGAGAGAGGGGCAGCAAAGCCGGGAGGCTCGAGCTCGGACCGAGGGACCGTTGCTCCGCGGCCGCTTCTTTTGTGGCGGCTCCGCGCGCCTGGTCCCGCCTCCGCGGGAGATCGCTTCCATTGGCTCCCGCCAAATGAGTGACGTCCAGTCGGCCCAATCAACCATCGCACCCACACTCCCACGTGATGACACATGCTCCAATCGCGTCGCAGAGCCCCCCCCCCGTGCTGCTTCCGGTCCAAAGGCATCCTGGGAAATGTAGTTCAATAGGAGCAGCAGACCCCAGTTGAGTTGCACCTCACAATTCAGGTATGGACATCGGCTTCTCTAACTTCAAGTAACCCTTGCTTTTCCTCTCTCCATCCCAACCCGTTTCCGACCAGTCTTACTGTCTCCAACTACATTTTATCTGTTTTATTGCGACCTTCTCCCAACTAACAATGATCTATAGTCTATAGTATAAAAAGTAAAGTATCCTTTATTGTCAGTCAGACCTTTCAGTCTGAGCGAAATTTCGTTACCTTGCAGTCATAACATATAATAAATTAAAACAAAACACACAATAAACACATATTTAACATCCACCACAGTGAGTTCACCAGGCACCTCCTCACTGTGGTGGAAGGCAAAAGTCTTAAAGTCTTTGTCTTCTTCCCTCCTTGATCTCCCTCTGCGCTGAGGCGATCCAGGTCTCCGATGTTATCGTCCGCTAGGCCCGCAGCCGAGCCTCCGAAGCCTGGCTTCCGCCACCGCTGTCGCCGGAACGCTGGAACACTGCCACAGCTCTGAAGTAGGGTCCGCTGCTGGAACGCTAGAGCCCCGCAGCTCTGAAGCCGGGTCGCCGCTGGAGCACCACAGTTCTATAGCTGGGTCGCCGCTGGAGCACCGCAGCTCCGAGGCCGGGTCGCCACAGCTCTGAAGCCAGGCTGCCGCTGGAGCACCGCAGCTCTGAAGCCGGGCCACCGCTGGAGCACCGCAGCTCTGAAGCCGGGCCACCGCTGGAGCACCGCAGCTCTGAAGCCGGGCCACCGCTGGAGCACCGCAGCTCTGAAGCCGGGCCGCCGCTGGAGCACCGCAGCTCTGAAGCCGGGCCGCCGCTGGAGCACCGCAGCTCTGAAGCCGGGCCGCCGCTGGAGCACCGCAGCTCTGAAGCCGGGCCACCGCTGGAGCACCGCAGCTCTGAAGCCGGGCCACCGCTGGAGCACCGCAGCTCTGAAGCCGAGCCGCCGCTGGAGCACCGCAGCTCTGAAGCCGGGCCACCGCTGGAGCACCGCAGCTCTGAAGCCGGGCCACCGCTGGAGCACCGCAGCTCTGAAGCCGGGCCACCGCCGCCGCTGGAAGGCCACTATAGCTCCGAGGCCGCCAGCTCCGCCATTAGGCCTCAGCACAGACGGAGATGTTGACGGGGGACATGACAAGAAAAGTCGCATCCCCCCGAAGGGAGAGACTAAAACCCTGTTTCTCCCACCCTCCCTCCCCCCCCCCCCCCCCACAAACGCAGTCTAATAAACCAAAATTCTAACTAAAACAAACACGAGAAGAAAAAGAGAAAAGAAAAAACAGACAGACTGCAGGTGAGCCGCAGCTGCCCGGCAGCGCCGCCACTTCCGGAAAAAGTGGAAATACTGTATAGTATAGGCACAGAAAGCTGGAGTAACTCAGCTGGGACAGGCAGCATTTCTGGAGAGAAGGAATGGGTGACGTTTCAGGTCAAGATTCTTCTTCAGACTGGTTAGGGATAAGGGAAACGAGAGATACCTATTCTCTTTTCTTTGATCTCTGTTCCCTTTGTCCTATTTTCACACCTTACACTTCCTTGTCTATGTGGCCCGCTCGCCCCGACATCAGTCTAAAGAAGGGTCTCAACATAGAAAGTTAGCTGCAGTAGTAGGCAATTCAGCCCTTCAAGCCAGCACTGCCATTCAATAGGGTGGTTGCATTAAAGGTTATCAGGTCAGAGGGTGTATTGCACGGAGTGGTTCAATCCTACAGGAGTACTAGGCAGCTTCCGGTATACACTAGTAACACGCAACACATGTGTTCTTACCTGTTAAAAACTGCCGAAATATCCAATTTTTGCACTGTAAATGTGGAAATAGGGGTAACCGTGAGTGAAAACCACCAAAATCACTGCTGCTCACTGACTTGTGAAAGAGGAGCGTGCAGGCGGATTGAGGGCAAGTACCGGCCCACGACAGCCCAGGGCTGGAGGGTGACTGAGTTCTCTGAACCAAATGCTCTATTATCTTTGCTCTGAACCCGACCAGCAAGGTGTAAGCGGCCGAAGGAGTGCATCCCTCGGGATAGCCCCCACTCTCCCACCGGGGTCAGTGCTGTCCGGCCACGACCGCCCTCTGCCCCGTCTCTCCCTGTGCGGCTGCACCATCATGGGCTGAGGGTCGGCAGTGCACACACACAGGGCAGGGGCCACGGCTCTGGGCAGCGGACACACGGGGATGAAAACCCAGCAACGTCCTTGTCAGCTGCAGCAGAGTTGGGGACAGTCTGGTCCCTCCACCCACACAGAATCACTGACCGCGCTGCACCGGCGCCCAGACCACCCCCCCTCCACCGCCCCCCGACCAAAACCCCCCCCCCCCCCCCCCGACAATATCCCCGTCAGCTACAGCAGAGATGGGTACAGTCTGGTCCCTCCACTACCCAGATTCACTGACCGCACTGCACCGGCACCCCGACCCCCCCACACCCCGACCAACACCCCCGACCAAGACCCGCCCCCACCAACACCGACCCCCCCCCCCCAACCAACCCCCCTCCCCCCCCGGGACAGAAGACGGGCCCGCTGCACTGGCAGCCATAGTAAGTACGGGGCACGGGTCGTGACCTCGACTGCCGTGCAACCTCCCTATATGATCATGGCTGATCATCTAAAATCAGTACCCTGTTCTTGCTTTCCCCCCCCATATCCCTTGATTCTGTTAGCCCCAAGAGCTAAATTTGACTCTCTTTGGAACATCCAGTGAATTTGCCTCCACTGTATTCTGTGGCAGAGAATTACACAGATTCACAACTCTATGGCTGAAAATGCTTTTCCTCATCTCAGTCTAAATGGCCTACCTCATATTCCTAAACTATGACCGCTGGTCCGGACTGGGGCCCTAAACATCGGGAACATTTTTCCTGCATCGTGCCTGTCCAATCCGTTAAGAATGGTATCTATATAATTCAAAGTCTCATCTTGACCACTTCCTGTTTGCACTGCATATTGATTTTAGAATAAACGCTACCACTTACGGCTGTGATTTTGGGCCATCTTACTGAGAGTCCCCCTCCACTGCGCAGGACAAGAGGATTTTTCCCATAGATGAAAAATAAAAAAGTTAGTAATGTTTTAAAAATGTTGAGATTCTCCCTCTTGTCAATCACTGCCATGAAGGCCATGCCCCTTCTGGTGGGAGGGGGAGGGACTATAAAACCCGGAACTGTGGGAATGGCTCAGTCTCTGCAAGATGGGGGAGGGAGAGGTCACCTTGGTGGCCTTGCACCCTGCTTGAAAAGGTAGGAAACTGCTTTTGAATTTGGTGGCCTTGCACCCTGCTTGAAATGGTAGGAAACTTCATTTGAATTTGGTGGCCTGCATTCTGCTTGAAATGGGATTTCAAGGAATAGCCATGAGTCAACTGCCAGCCAACCAGCCATGAGTGAGTGAGCTGCCAGCACACCAGGCTTGAGTGACTGAGCTGCCGGCCCAATAATCCATTCGGCCCACAATGTCCATACTAGCCCTCTGGAAACCCGTCCCTTCAGCCCACAACACCCATACTAGCACTCCAGAAAACCCCCCCCTCCCCCCACAGGCTACCAATATTGGAATTGGTGGAGAGGTAGAATATTGCATTGTGGGACCAGCCCTCCTGTGTGAACATGGGACCCAACGGGTCCCACTTAGCCTAGTATGTTTCTATAAGATCCCCTCATCCTCCTAAATTCCAGTGCATACAAGCCCACTCGATCCATTCTTTCATCATACGACAGTCCCGACATCCCGGGAATTAAGCTGGACTGAAGAAGGGTCTCAACCCGCAACGTCGCCTATCTCCTTCGCTCCTTAGATGCTGCTGCACCCGCTGAGCTTCTCCAGCCTTTTGTGTATCCCGGGAATTAATCTATGCTGCACTCCCTCAATAGCAATAATGTCCTTCCTCAAATTAAGAAATTAAAATGGCACACAATACTCCATGTGCAGCCTCACCAGGGCCCTGTACAACTGCAGTAGGACCTCCATGCTCCTAAACTGAAATAATCTCACAATGAAGGCCAACATGCCATTAGGTTTCTTCACTGCCTAAAAAAAAATGACAGTCACAGAGAAAACTCCACAAACAGCTGAATGATTTTCAGGGAAGGAGAAACGTCAATTGTAGTGGAGGTGGTCTAAATTGGCTCGATGAGGGATAAGAAACTGAGCAAAGATTCAGAAGAGAGAACACCAAAGACAAAAAAAGGGACAAAGACATTGTAAGGCAGAGAAACCAAAGGTGTAAAAATAGACAAAAAAAGTCCAGTTGTGCCTAATAGTACACTACTGAGAGCAAAATAATCAGTGAATCAGGCAGATCAGCTGAAGGCCCTGGTAACACAGAAATATATTTAATGTTTCACTGAAAGAGGGTCAGAACTGGGTGTAATATTGCTAGTTGCTGAGTGTTACAATGAGATAGCCGGGAAAATGCTGAAACAGGATGACATATTAGGATCATCAAACGGAAGAGCATACGATTTAACAAAAATAAAGAACAATTACATTGTTAGGAGTGTTCAATAGATGACCACAGTCTGAGAGAGATAGAAAAGAACAATTTCTGACAAGTGGATGCACACCAGGAATGTTAGAGAGAAATTTTTAAATTCCTCTAATACTAACTGGGATGCAGTAATGTAAACGGTATATAGGACACAGAATCTCCCAACTGCATTTATGACAATTATTTAAGAGGGGATAGAGCAGGCCTAACCAAAGGGCTGGGTAGGTAATTTTACATTTAGTTTTAGGGAATTAAGTTTGTCAGGTAAAAGGAATAATTGAGTCACAAAGCATGGAAACAAGCTCATCAGCTCTGACTATTGCACAAATTCTGTTTTCGCCACATTTCC
>CM069152.1:13023827-13041327 GCA_035221665.1 Okamejei kenojei | reverse complement strand
TGGGTGTGTGTGAGTATGTGGTGTGTGTGGGTATGTGTGTGTGGGTGTGTGGGTGGGTGTGTATGTGCATGTGGGTGTGTGTGGGTATGTGAGTGAGCGTGTGTGAGTGAGTGTGTGTGAGTGAATGTGTGTGAGTGTGTGTGTGTGGGTGTGTGTGAGTGTGTGTGTGAGTGTGTGTGTACATCCCACAAAAATGTGCCAAATATATAATGTGGCCCTCATGCTGAAAAGTTTGGAGGCGCCTGCTCTAAGGAATAAAGTGTTAGTCCCACACTTTCCAGCTTAATGGCATTCCTCATATAGCAGGGTTGACCAAAACTGAACACAATACGCCAAATGTGGCCTCGCCAATGTCTCATACAACTGTAACATAACATCCCAACTTCTATACCCCATACCGTGACTGATGAAGGCCAATATACCAAAAGCCTTTATTTACCACCCTATTTACCTGTGACGCCACTTTCAGGGAACTATATGCTTGCACTAAATCCCTCTGCTCTACAATACTCCCCAGGGCCCTGTCATTGACTGTGAAGGCCCTGCCCTGGTTCGGCATCCCAAAATGCAACTCCTCGCACTTCTCTGTGTTAAACTCCATCATCCACTCCTCAGCCCACATGCCCAGCTGATCAGGGGCCTGCTGTTATTCTATCTAACCATCTTCACTGTCTGCTATGCCACCTACTTTAGTGTCATCTGCAAACTTAGTGATCATGCCATGTACATTCTCAATCAAACCGTTGAAATAATTCACAAACAGAGATGGACCCAGCACTGCCGCCTGCATAGAAGTTCTTAGAAGCTTTCATATAGGCGGAGAGCGGTGTGATATTTTCATAGCAAAAAATCTATTTGTAAATTGAAGACATACCAAGAAAAGTCAATGTCGTGATAATGAAAATCCATATGTTGGTAATGTTTTTGTAAATTGCGGCCCTACTGTTATTAAGCTTTTGTTCAGGTTAAAAAAAACCAATACAACACTAGAATTGTTCCCACTCTTTCCAGGAATCTGGGATCTTGACTCTGACTAAAAGTCATTACATTTTAAATATGTCTGTTCATAAATCAATTTAAACTAAAACCTTGCAACGTGTGGTCAAAAATAAACAATCCTGTTTAGAGATGTTAAACAAAAAATAATAGCTTTTTTTAAAATGTAAATTGATCTGATTAATTTATCCTCGCTGCATTTTTCAATCACCGTCTGAAGACAATTGTAAGGTTAATGTCATAAAAATGTTAATGAATGGTAGTCCACAAAACATAGCTGTAAAGGTGCACTCCATCTGCAGGTTGTAAAATAAGCCTTGCGATTAGTTAATGTTTCAATGTATCACAGAACAACTGCAATAAAAAGTTCTGCAAAGTCAGGTCATAGAGTGGGGTGATTTTTTTCAGAGTTCTCCATGGGGTCGGGAGTGGAGCTGAGGTGCATTAGGAACTACAGTATTTCAGCTGTTGCCATTGAAAGTTGATCGATATTTTTAAGGCAGAAATAGATAGATTCTTGAATAGTACGGGTGTCAGAGGTTATGGGAAGAAGGCAGGAGAATGGGGTTGGGAGGGGGAGATAGATCAGCCATGATTGAATAAAAATAGATAATCGGTGCAGGGGTAGGCCATTCAGCCCTTTGAGCCAGCACCACCATTCAATATGATCATGGCTGATCATCCAAAATCAGTACTCCAGTCCTGCTTTCTTCCCATATCCCTTGATTCCGTTAGCCCTAAGAGCTAAATCTAACTCTCTCTTGAAAATCTGAATGGCAGAGTAGACTTGATGGGCCGAATGGCCTAATTCTGCTCCTATTACTTTTCACCTTATGGCCTTTTGAAAGTCTAACTCATCGGATTATGTGCTGAAGGAGCTCAGCAGGTCAGGCAGCATCTGCGGATGGATTGGACAGACAACATTTCGGGTTGGGAGCCTTTGCGAGCTGAAACGGTGTCTGTACATTCCCTTTTCAAGATGGTGCCTGACCTGCTGAGTTCCTCCCGCACTTTGTTTTTTGCTTAAGATTCCATCAGCGATGAACATACTCCCACAGAGTGTTCAGTGACATCGCATTATTCTGGACCTCTCTGATAAATATTGTATTCATAGATAGACATAGAGTGCTGGAGTAACTCAGCGGGTCAGGCAGCATCTCTGGAGAAAGAGGATGATGGGTGACGCTTCCGGTCAGGACCCTACTTCAGACCCAGCGTCTCTGGAGAAAAAGGATGTATCCCGGCCGGGTCTGTAGAAGGGTCCCAACCTGAAACGTCACCCGTCCTTTTTCTCCAGAGAGGCTGCCTGACCCGCTGAGTTACTCCACCACATAATAAAGCCCCACGCTATCTTCTTTAATTCTCTGTTGGTCCACGAGAAGGAGAACTTTCTTTTGTCCCATGATTTGCACCTTCCACTGGCTTCCACAGATTAAACTGCGGCTTTCTGTGTTGATATGTAAGAGATATGTAAGAGACAATTGGGTTTACAATAGGGAAACAAAGGGGGTGGTGGCATGGTGAGCTGAAACTGGTTTAATCTAACCCCAACCATGAGTGATTGTACCCCTTTTAGAGTGCGGGCGGAAACCGGAGCACCCGGAGAAAACATTTGTGGTCAGAGGGAAAACGTATAAACTTCGTCCAGACAGCACCCGTGGTGAGGATCGAACCCGGGTCTCTGGCACTGTAAAGCAGCAACTCTACCGCTGCGCCACCATGCCACTCGTATTCTACAGCTGATGCCCCCCCCCCCCCCCCCCCCCCACCCCATCTCACCAGCCCGGTAGATGTCTCTGCTATATTTTGCCTCATTGTGATCTGGGGTGTATAGGCCTTTGTGAGCAAAGATTTTCCACTCACCTCAACTCAGTTTTGTGAAGAAAGTAGCAGCAATCAACAACAATAAAGGAAGAGAGGAGCCAAGTTGCTGCACGTTACACGCTGACATGTAGATCGCTTGTACAGACAATATGGCAGAAGGACATGGAAAGAATGGGACTCTTTCTTCTCCACGTAGCTGGTTGGATGTTCTGTCATGCTCCCGTGGATTGTGCCTGCCATCGATTCACCCTACACATGGTGAAATAATCTACGATATAAAATGTTCTTCCCCTCCCTGCTGTAATCCAAAGACAAGGGCTTTGTTGCACAAATTGGGGCAGTCCAGAACCAGGGGCCACAGTTTAAGAATAAGGAGTAAGCCATTTAGAACGGAGGCGAGGGAACACTTTTTCTCACAGAGAGTGGTGAGTCTGTGGAATTCTCTGCCTCAGAGGGTGGTGGAGGCAGGTTCTCTGGATGCTTTCAAGAGAGAACTAGATAGGGCTCTTAAAAATAGCGGAGTCAGGGGATATGGGGAGAAGGCAGGAACGGGGTACTGATTGGGGATGATCAGCCATGATCACGTTGAATGGCGGTGCTGGCTCGAAGGGCCAAATGGCCTACTCCTGCACCTATTGTCTATTGTCTATAAATTATTAGTGATCAAATGTTAAGGGGAGAAGGCAGGCGAATGGAGTTGAGAGGGGGTTGACTGAATGGGGGAGTAAAATCTATGGGCCGAATGGCCTAATTCTGCTCCTCAGTCTAATGGTCTTACGGTCTTATCTCACATATACTTCACTACACGTCCCCCGGCATGAGGAGTCAACCTGATGGAAAATGTCATGCCTACCGCTGAGATCACCCGACGATCAGAGAGAGGAAGAGAAATCATCTCAAGCGCTCAAAGGTTAAAATTTAGTGGAAATCTTCACAGTAAGAAAAACAGGTGTTCAAAGCCATCACTACAAAGCTACCTTCCTGCAACTATCTGTTTTTTGAACTGACCTGCACAACTCTGATCTTACCTTGGCAACAAAACATCAGGGAGCATCCCTTGCATTCCTATGTACTTCTTTTATTGTGTATCTTTGCACTAATGGCTTATTTTTGTGCAGTCTTCTTCTTTTCATTTTATCGTAGTTTTTATGTGTCGTTCAGGTTTAATTTATGTATATTTGTTCATTTTGTGTGTTATCTGAGTCTATGTGCTGTGATGCTGCAATTTTCACTGTTCCTGTACCTCACCGTATCTCTACATTGGACAGGAACATCAAGCATTTGGTGGCGCACCGACAGTGTTTTGCTACCTTACAGCGCCAGAGACCTGGGTTCGATCTAGACTACGGGTGCTGTCTGTACGGAGTTGGTACGTTCTCCGTGTGACCGAATGGGTTTTCACCGGGTGCTGCGGTTTCCTCCCACACGCGAAAGACGTGCAGGATTGTAGGTTAATTGCTTTCTGCAAATTTGTCCCGAGTGTGCAGGATGTGAAAATGAGATAACATAGAACTAGTGGACGGGTGATCGATGGTCAGCGTGGACCGGTGGGTCAAAGGGCCAACTTCCATGCTGTATCTCTAAAGTAAACTAATCTAAGTGCAGAGTAAACAGCTCCTTACATTAAATGTGCCAATAACAAGAGATCATTGATTTAAAATCATTGGGAAAAAGTCAAGGGAGTCCATTATTTCTTGCTATGGTTAGGTGTAATCTGGAATGACCCACTTGAACAGAAAATGGTAGCTGATGCCATTAAAGCGTTAAGAGGGAGCAATGCAGGGAGAATTTGAAGAATCGAGGGGAAGTAACAAGGGAGATGAACCATTTGGGAGATTGTACAAACCTGTCAGGCCGAAATGGATTTCTATACAGCTGCATGTAAATTTTGTGATCACCTTCCTAACTCCGACGTGTGAGCTTATCTTAAAACTTGTAAGCTTATCTTATCCTGTGGGAGGAAACCGGAGCACCCGGTGGAAACCCACGCGGTCAAAGGGAGAACATGCAAACTCCAAACGGACAGGATCGAACTGGGGTCTCTGGCATTGTGAGGCAGCAGCTCTGGCGCTGCCTCACAATGCCAGCACTCTGTGGCAAAGATTTCTACTGCCTGCTACCAATCTTCAAATGCCCAAACCAAATGGCTTCAGTTCATATTTTAGAACTTAGAAGATAGAACATAGAACAGCACAGCACCGGACAGGCCCTTCGGCCCACGATGTGTATGCTGAACATGATGCCAAGTCAAATTGATCTCACATGCCTGTACATGATCCATATTCCTCTAGCCCCATAGTCCATCGGGCAAAAGGTTTAGAAGTGTAAAAACGCACACCTCCAGATTCAGGGACAGTTTCTCCCCAGCTGAACCATCCAACCGTAACCAGAGAGCAGTTCTGAACTACTATCTACCTCATCGTGGACCCTCAGACTATCTTTGATTGGACTTTACTTTACAGTAAACATTAGTCCCTTATCATGCATCTATACACTGAGGTTGGCTCGATCATAATCACGTATTGACTTTCTGCCGGCTGGTTAGCACGCAGCAAAACCTTTTCACTCTGCCTCGATACACGTGACAATAAACTAAACTAATCTAAACTATTCCCTGCACTTCCATGTGCCTATGTGAAAGCCTCTTAAACACCGCTATTGTATCTGCCCATAACTTGTTCCTTCCAATTATCCATTGCACCATCTGCGGTGGCACATGGAATCAGTTTGACCACTTCCTATTTATGTTTCCAGCAGCTCATTTCACTGTTTAAAGTTTTTGGCAGAGAAGTGACAGCAGAAGTTGGATTACCTTTTAGCCTTAGTGCACATTTAAATGTAATGGACTTGACTGGAAGTTTGATAGCAACTGTTTCAGCAATATGCTGCTGCTACAATTCACTGACTTCCTCATCAGCCAGAGTTATTAGGACGGTGAGTTTCCTGGACCCAAAAGGCTTCCAAATTTCTTATTATACACACAAGTAATTGCGTCTAGGGAATTTATCATCGATTCGGAAAGGGTTAAGGAATGGGTGAATTGACGTTGCCTTTTCATCGTGATAATGAGACAATGTGTAGGAGTGTGTGGTTTGTATACCTGTCTGAGCAAATAAATGGCTGTTTCAATCTATGTCACCCTCTCCCCATTGTAGCAGATGCTGTTTCTGCATTGATCTGGCACAGATTGCAGTCTGGATAGTTAATAAACCGCATTCACATTAAAGCGCAAGATAAAGATTTATGAAACAATATCACATTTGTCACAGTTTACAGTTGAAAAACCTATTTATTACAAATAATGCTGCAATCAAATCACTTATTCTTGTTGGTTTTATGTTACTAATTACTGAGAATGGAAACACTGGATTGCCCAGATTAGCTGTGCTAATATGTTTCTTTATATTACAAAACTCAGCTACTGAATCAAGTGAGCTTTAAGCTCCCTCACTGAAGTATTCTTTTGCGTTTCCAGTTCGAATTTAGCATCGTGAAGAATTCACAGATGTGCGTAAAAAAATCGACAAGACCGTAGAGGTCAAATCTTTAAGGTTGATGTTATCGAGTAAATGATTGAAAATCTCCCACCTTCTTTGAGCAGAATAAACAGAAGTTTTGATTTTATCTAATCTACTGAGTGAAACGATGGATACACCAAGATTCCTCCATCCATGTTTTGTTATAAGGTAGCACTACAATAAGCTTTTATTGTTGAATATTACAACAATACATTGCTGATTGAGTTTGGGTGAGAATTGAGGCAATGTAATGCAGTTAACTCACGTACATGAACCTAATGAAAAATGACCTTTCAACAGGACTAAATGACAGGTTCCTCATTTCAAATGGAAACATAAATATTTTCCACATCAAACGGAAGCATTCTCATAAGAAATTCTGGGAAAAAAATCAACAAAAATGACGCAGAAACATTAATGTCCCAGGTCAATAGATGAAACTAAACTTAAGAGAAACACTCGCACAAAAATAAATGGTTTCTCCTTGCTCAATTGAACTGCCAGAAGCCATTCAGTGATGTGGAATGATTGTCCAAAGATACATTGTTGGGAACAATATAGTTCTTTCCTCTCACCGGGGGACATGTTTCCATGTATGACCACGTTATCTTAGGAAAGGAAAGACAATGATACACATTTATCTCTGTGTAATGTAGTAAAATGTATGAACCAGAAGAAAAAAATGATACTGTTAAATCTTTAATTGGGACAGGGTGTCAGGGGTTATGGGATGAAGTCAGGAGAATGGTGTTGAGAGGGAAAGATAGATCAGCCATGTTTGAATGGTGGGATAGACTGGATGGGCCGAATGTGGCCTTATTTTGTTCCTATAACTTATGAAGTTATGGTTCAGAGATTTAAATAATTATTTCAGATAAATAAACCATCGTAATACATTTTCAGCCATTATTGAGTTACAATCAGTCTGTAACACAATCTGTAACAGTCAGTAACAGTCAGTCTGAAGAAAGGTCTCGACCCGAAACATTATCTCTCCAGAGATGCTGCCTGTCCCGCTGAGTTACTCCGGCATTTTGTGTCTATCCTCAGTCTGTAACTTGCCCCAACAAGTTAAAAAGGCATTTAACTTAAAACAAGCCTCCCCTCACTAAACCCCCAGTGAGATCCGCACCAAACTCTGACTTACACACACGATTACATAAAACATAGTACATAGAACATGATTGAATGGCAGAGTAGACTTTTTTTTTCAATTTAGAAGATAGAACATAGAACAGCACTTGATGGGCCGAATGGCCTAATTGTACTCCTATCATTTATGACCTTAGAGTACAGCACTGAACCAGGTACATCAACCCACAATCTCTGTGCTAAACATGATGCCAAGAACAACCCTTATCTGCCTGCATATAATAGTAAGATTAAACTGAGAACTTACCAGTTTGAAGTACGATCTTGATTTTATGAGGAGTTACGTTGGTGATTACATGAAGAAGACCCGCCAGGCCGCATGCGCACCAATCTTCAAAGCAGCGGTATGAAATCATAAATAACAACACCGAAGTGACATAATAAGATGCGTGACTCGAGAACTAACAGATGATCCTTTATGACAGAGAGTTGGGCGTGGTGGGCACATAATCACCAACGCAACTCCTCATAAAATCAAGATCAAACTTCAAAATGGTAAGTTCTCATTTAATCTTACTATTTTACTTCGGGAGTCACGTGAGTGATTCCTTGAAGAGTTCAAAGCTTTGTGATTTCATGCCGCAGATTATAAATCTCCGCATCCCACTGCATTGATTGACTCGAATGAGAAATTAATGCATTTGTAGTAACATTGCATTTAATGCAGTAATAAAGTTTTAAAAAAATATATAAACAAACAACAGTACCCGTCTATCCCAGGACACTTTAAACAGAACTTAAAATAGCATTGGCAAACAGCCCTGGATCGGCAATCGGCCGATGATAGAAATTCTGAAACATCAGCTCATTTGCCCATCCGGCGGCCGCCAAAATATGGTCAATGGGCACGTCCCTCGCCTTGGCCGCCGACGTAGTTGCTGCCCTAGTGGAATGAAATGTAAACACACTATCTAAATGATACGCTGACGTTGATGCTGATCTGGTGGAATGTGATATACAATCGTCAGTGTTAATTCTTGTATAACCCAGAACCTGCTGCAGCCAACATGAAATAGTCTGAACCGACCTTCCTATGTGTAGTTGTTTGTTGATTAATAAACAATGCTGATTCCATACTTCTTAGGATTCTGGTTGCCTTGATAACATAGACGTGAGACCGTGGGATATCCGAAAATGATCTTAAATCATGCCACCCCTAGTCTACCAATTCTATCCTATCTAGCCACAGCGCTTGCATTGTTTGCCGTCGTTGTGCTGATATAAGTTTCATAACTAAGGATGTAGCTGGAATCCCTTGGTGGAGTAATGTTCACACATTTTCAATAACCAACTGCATAATCCTGTAGTGGGAGAACTTGTGTCAAGATCTTTTAACAACTCGATATCCGGGTTGAACCCGACAGCGTAGTTCCCTATATTGCAGCTGTAGTGTCTCTATAACTGAATTATTGTCAAATACCATTTAAAACGAACTGGAAAATGTCAGTAATCTGTACCGTATTAAATGTAACATTAACATTTAACAAAAACACTTCTGATCCCCTCAATAGGAATGTACTGCTTTTTTGGGTGCTATCCCTGCACACTGTAGTGAGCACCTTCATGGCTTGATGTGACAACCTGAGGCATAAGTCAATCCATTCAAAATGTGTGTCAATAATTGTTTTACTGTGCAAAGGCGGCCTGAACCACAGTTTGAAACAGCAAGTTCTTGTTTTTTGGAGTAACCGTATACCGTTGTGCCATAATGCCTGATGAAGCAGGCAGCATGGATGCTTGGCCAGTCCGACAGTACAAACCCAAGCGAGGTCTTGCTGACTGTTTTAAGACCCGGCTAATGAGTCAAAATGAGGAAGACATAAAAGACCATTCCTCCTATTGAAGCGAGAATGAATTTCTCCACACTGTTGTGCCACATATTTTTGCAATCAGTGAATAAACATGCACCAACATGTCGATATTCGATGTAGTATTGAACCATACTTTCATCATACTTTGAAATCCAACACTTATTCAGTGTTATCATCGGTCTGAACTGGATGAAACACCAGTGGCAAAGGAGATTTAGGTAATTATTACAGGATACTTTTACTTGATTACCATGTGACTAACATATGTCACCATCATAGATGCAATCTCCAATACCTCCAAGTAGGTGATGGTATTCGGAACTTCTCATCTTAGAGTCCTAGCATCAGTTTGTAATAACTGAATTTGATCGACCACATTACTGTAGCGAGTTTCAAGTTCAAGTTCAATGAGTTATTGTCATGTTCAGCAATGCTGAATATTGTTACTTCATCATTGTGACTGAGGTAGTTTTAGCTGACAATAGCATAAGGTTGTTAACAATGGTCTAATTACTACTTACACAATATCAGTTCCTTGATTTGCTCGGCTGAAACGCAGCTGCTATAATGCCAATTACTCTTGATGAAAATAAAATTCAGTTTTGTAGCAGATTGCTATAACTCCAATCTCTTGCCACGAGGCGGAGTCAAGGCTAATAATAATTAAAGGTAAATCCCAATGACCAACAAACAGTTTATCCCATACACCAAATCTTTACTGTTATAGTACAGTTATATTGTCTTTGATAACCTCTGTAATGGGATTTGCATAGCATGGATTTCTGACCCTTATGAATCTGTTAGTCAGGAAAAATAAGTTTTCATATTCGGAAAGTTCATATGCCCGACACTCTCCATTCTTCATAATAACATGCCACTCTTGCCTTATTCCATGGGTGGTTTGCATGAGAACGTTTGCCCAATTTCCGAACCTTAAAATTAAAAAAAAAAATAACCCTGGCCATAATCCAAACTTGCTTGGAACACTCCGACTGTGCCTCAACCAAATATTTTTACCCTTTGTGTGTTGTACAAAACAAATGTAAATATTACAACTTGTGAACGGTGCACTACCCATATTTTGGAAGTGCTAGACCCATTTTGTTGAGTAGGATTGGTAAGGTGCATGGAATTCTGAGCTATCATGCTGCCCCCAGCTCGTGAACCGCTTACTGCCGATGAGCGCCTGGGGTGCGTTCTGAAACGATGACTTTTGCCTGCCGTTGGCCTAATTGACTTGTCTGCCAGGCTTTCTTCCCCTGTTAAATAGACCTACCTGAATAACAGATTCAGCGGTTGGCTCTCACATCCCCCTGTTGGCGCTGTTCACTGCCGGCAAATATGTGCTTAGGTATGTTCTATTGACTTCTTTAGAGCCTGGAGTCAGTTATATCTTGACCTTTTGCTCTTCCCTCCTCAGAGAGGGCGATTCGTAGGCAACCCTAAACAGGCGTTGCCGCAGGCCGCAGGATACCAATACTGATACAAACCCATTGGCCTTAACCCAAATAGAATATTCTGCTGGGATGGCAACTTTGTTGTCAGGAAAAAGGTACCTCTGGCACATGCCCTTCATCCCTTGGGGTATGCCCCACGGCCATACCCTGAGACTCGGTGTCAGCAGGATACTGATCCATCTTGGCCTCTGCCTCCAAGAGGGAGACCTCTGTAGCACTGTATGCAACAGTTGCTGTATTTGGGATAGTCGCTTCAAACGCACTATCCAGCCCCGGTGAGGGATTCATCCCCCGACTCCGTGGGCGTAGCAGATTATGTGTGAACTTGAGCGAAACCTGTCCCAGGCATTGCTGGCGCTGCCTTTCGTAAAGGCCAGCACTTTTTGACATGAAACAATCCTGTACCAGGTGCTGCAAGCACGGCTCTCCCGAGCTCTGTCCTGTCAGTCTGGTGCTTGCGCCAGTGCGGCTGACATACTGGTGCGCATGCGGCCCGGCGGGTCTTCTTCACGGAATCACTCACGTGACTCCATATCCCTCCGTTCCCTGCATATCCATGTGCCTATCCAAAAGTCTCTTAAATACCACTATCGTATCAGTTCCACCACCACCCCCAGCAGAATGTTCTAAGCACTTGCCACCCACTGTGTAAAAAAACTTACCCCACACGTTTCCTTTAAACTTTGCCCCTCTCACCATAAAGCTATGCCCTCAAGTATTTGATTGTTCCATCCCGGGAAAAAGATACTGACTGCCTATCCTATCTCTGCCACTCTTCATTCTATCATGTCCTCCGGCGTTCAAGAGAAAACATTCCTAGGCTGTAAAAACCTCAAGTGATAGTTAATACCTCCTAATCCAGACATAATTCTGGTAAACCTCCTGTGCTCCCTTTACATTGCCTCCAAATCCCCCCTGTAATGGGGCAGCCAGAAGTGCATGCAATACCCCAAATGCAGCCCGACCAAGCCTTATAAAACTGCATTATGACTTCCTGACTCATACTCAATGTCCCCTGCCAATGAAGGCCTCTTCTTCTTCTTCTTTCGTGTGGCGTGCACAGCCTAAAGTTGTTGGACAACTTGTTTTATTTGATCTTCCGTTTGTGCACGTTGAGTTGATTGCATTAGTCGAAACAGGGCTGACCGCGTGAAGGTTACAACCTTCCACCCCCAATGAAGGCAAGCATAACATATGTCTTTGTTACCACTCTATTTACTGGTGTTGCCACACTCAGGGTGACATGGACTCAGACTCCATGTTCTCTCTGTACAGCAATGCTGTTAAGGGTCCCTCTCATTCTCTCTCTCTCTCTCTCTCTCTCTCTCTCTCTCTCTCTCTCTCTCTCTCTCTCTTTCTGTTGTTTAGCTCTTGTCGTTCCTCCATTAAATGTCATTCCCCTTCTCTATTCCTTGCATTAACCAATTCCTTACTCTTTGAATAAAGAAGATTTTTATCTAATTATCCATCAGAAATATTCGCTGCTATTTAATGATGTGGCCTCCGATCTTTTACGTTGTCTTGTTCAAACACTATTAGCCTGTGTAATTGTCCTGATAGTCATAATCTTTCAGTTCTGATATTGACCCTGTGAATCCTTCTGGCATGTTTTAAAAAGCCTGTACGTCTATTTCCGCTATAAAGCGGAGACCAGAACCACGAACGTCGTCTAATCAATATTCTAAAAAATTAACATGACCTCCCTGCTTATTAGATATTCCTTCCAGAAATAAAACCCAATGTTTGGTTTGTTTTTTTATGACTGTTAGCCTGATTTTCTGCCTCTGATTTGTGATCTGTAGTTGCAGATTATTTAGCTCCCTGCCAGATTACCCAAGCAGTAAATGACTGTTTTATGCTTTCTGCCAAAATACAGCACACAATTATCTTTACTGAAATTAATTTGTTAATTAAACACCCTTTTTGCAAGTTGATGAACATCTTTTGCTGTATTTTTTCATGAACTTCTTTTCTATCAATTACAACACTGGGTTATTTACAAGTTTAGAAATTGTACTTCTCGTTCACAAGTCCAAGCCTTTAATGTAATTTATAAACACGTCTGGTCACAACACAGAATTCCTTGGAATGCAACCTTCCATCTTTCAACCGTTTGCATAGCTATTTTTCATTTTCATTCTGAGTTCTTATGCCGTAATTGTCCCACTATTGATTCTTTGACTGATCCCCTGACCTGATGCTGATTTAATATGTCAAAGGTCTTTGGCAATCAGAATACATTACTTCTACTGCATCAGCCTTGCACATTCCTCCTCATACTTCATCGAGCTGATATGAGGCTCATTTATGGCTCACTGTCCTCTCTCTCTCCTTTCTATTGCCACCATTAACATGTGGAAATTATCGCAGAATTCAATTCAATTCAATTCAATGATGTGTATCAGTGGAATCTTGGAAGGTGATCATTTAAGACACTGGGTGTCTCCAGAGTCAATAGACAATAGACAATAGGTGAAGGAGTAGGCCATTCGGCCCTTCGAGCCAGCCATGACGGCCATTCAATGTGATCATGGCTGATCATCCCCAATCAGAACCCCGTTCCTGCCTTCTCCCCATATCCCCTGGCTATTTTTAAGAGCCCTATCTTGCTCCCTCTTTAAGGCATCCAGAGAACCCACCTCCACCGCCCTCTGAGGCAGAGAATTCCACAGACTCACCTCCCTCCAAACCTTTGCATGCAGCTCATTAGCTCCTGCGCATTTATTGCCGTTTAGCTTGTTTCTTTAATTCATTTTTAGTTTAGGCTTTAGAGATACAGCGCGGAAACAGGCCCTTCAGCCCACCGAGCTCACCCCGTACATCACCGCTGTGCTACATGCTAGGAACAATTTGCAATTTACAGAAGCGAATTAACCTACAAACCTGTATGTGTTTGGGGGTTGGGAGGAAACTGGAGCTCACGGGGAAAACGTACAAACTCTGTACAAACAGTGTTCTTAGTCAGGATTGAACCCGGGTCTCTGGCACTGTAAGGCAGCAACTCTACCACTGTGCCTGCCTTATATTAATACCACATATTATGCCACATATGAATGCCACGTGATAATACTATTTTCTTTGAGTTTCTCACTCACTCTAGAGCTGTAGCTTTCCCCCATTTCTGGGAGGTTTTCAATGTGACAAACACAAAATATTTCTTTATTTCCCAGTTCTCCTGTCTCTGTCTATAAGGAAACCAAATTAACTTTTGCTAAACTTATCCTTTTTACATCTCTGTGGAAGCTTCCCACCCCCTGTTTTCTTATTTCCTCCTAGATTGTTCTTTCATTCTAGATTCTCTTTCTTTATCAGCATCTTGATCCTCCCAAGCTTAATCCTGAATTTTTTCCAAATCCTCAGGCTTATTGGTTTTTGTGACAACATTGTAAATCTCTCTCCTTGATCTTATATTTCCCTTTGCTGCTCTTGATAGGGATGACTGGAGCACCTTTCTTTGTGAGTTATTTTGCCTCAAAGGGCTGTAGAATCATACAGTACTGAAATAAGTCCAACATGTTAAATGTAATGTGTTGGAAGGAACTGCAGATGCTGGTTTAAACCATTAAACCGTTAAAGAGAGACACAAAAAGCTGGAGTAACTCAGCGGGACAGGCAGCATCTCTGGAGAGAAGGAATGGGTGACGTTTCGATGTAATGTAATGTATCCCCACCAAACGTTGGCCATTGTTTGCTTCTTGCCAGATCTTTAATTAGTCTCCCAGTCTACCATGGTCAACTCCATCCCCACATCCTTGTGTTATTCAGATTTAACGATCCAGTTTCTGAGAGAATTACATTTCTTCATATAACATTCAAACATGTGTGAAAGCATAACTGCGCAAGATTAATAAATGTACTTATGCTCTAGGCCTGTACTTGTTGGACTTTAGAGGGATGAGGGATAGAAGGATCTCATTGAAACCTACCGGGTAATGAAAGGCCGCAATAGAGTGGACATGGAGGGGATGATTCCAGTAGTGTGCACAGCCTCAGAATACAAGGACATACTTTTAGAATGGAGATGAGGAGGAATTTCTTTAGCCAGAGGGTGGTGAATCTGTGGAATTCATTGCCACAGACGGCTGTGTAGGCCAAGTCTTTTGATATTTTTAAAGCAAACATTGATAGGTTCTTAACAAGACAGGAAGCATCTCTGGAGAGAATGAATGGGTGATATTTCGGATCGAGACCCTTCTTCAGATTAAAGAAGGGTCTCGACCTGAAGCATCACCCATTCCTTCTCTACAGAGATGCTACCTGTCCCGCTGAGTTACTCCAGCCTTTTGTGTCTATCTTCAGTTTAAACCAGCGCCTGCAGTTCCTTCCTACATATTGACAGGTTCTTGATTATTAAGGGAGTCAAGAGTTACGGGGTGAAGAGAGGAGAATGGGGCTTGGAAGGTAAAATAGATCAACCATGATCGCATGGCAGAGCAGACTTGAAGGGCCTAATGGCCCAATTCTGCTCCTATGTCATGGCCTATATTCTAGTTTCCTTCACATTTTAGAGTACAAACAAAGTCTTGACCTTGTGTTCCAAAATCCTTTCCCATGATAGTACTTGAAATAAAAAGGGAGGTACTCAACTACAATATGAATCAACAAATAAGTGTCAAGAGCATTTTAATGTCAAATGTCCAAGATAGAACAATGAAATTCTTACTTGCAGCGGCACAACAGAATATGTAAACATAATAGACTGTTAACAATATAATAATCAAGAGAGAAAATATACAGTCTCACATATATATATAAAAATACACATCTATATTACTAAAAGTCTGATCTTGACCGCTTTTGGCTCGCTGTGCTGTGTTTTCCGACAGAATGCCGCCACCTACGGTCGTCATTTTTGGCTACCTCGCTCAGAGCCCTCATCCGCCTTCCAGGACCAGAGGATTTTTCCCATCGATTAAAAATCAGAGAGATATTACTGTTTTTAAAATATTCCCCATTCAATCTGCTGCCCCTGCTTGAGGAAGGGGGAGGGACTATAAAACCAGGAAGTGGTGTGCCTCACACAGACTCTGCAAGATGGAGGAAGCCAGTGGTGTGCCTCACCAGTCTCTCTGAATAGCACTGAACACATGTCTACTCAACTGTGAGTGCCCTTAATGTGATTCTAAAAAGGTTGCAAAAAATGTCTATTGGTTCTAAAATGGTTGCAAAAAGGGTCTATTGGTTCTAAATTGTTTGCATAAAGTGTCTATTGGTTCTAAAATGGTTGCGAAAAGTGTCACTATTGGTTCTAAAATGCTTGCAGAAAGTGTCTCTATTGGTTCTAAAATGCTTGCAGAAAATGTCTCTTGGTTCTAAATTGCTTGCAAAAAGTGTCTCTTGGTTCTAAAATGCTTGCAGAATGTTTCTTGGTTCTAAAATGCTTACAGAAAGTGTTTCTTGGTTCTAAAATGCTTGCAAAAAGTGTCTATTGGTTCTAAAATGCTTGCAAAAAGTGTCTATTGGTTCTAAAATGCTTGCAAAAAGTGTCTCTTGGTTCTAAAATGCTTGCAAAAAGTGTCTCTTGGTTCTAAAATGCTTGCAAAAAGTGTCTCTTGGTTCTAAATGGTTGCAAAAAGTGTCTATTGGTTCTAAATGGTTGCAAAAAGTGTCTATTGGTTCTAAATGGTTGCAAAAAGTGTCTATTGGGTCTTAAATGGTTGCTGAAAGAGTGTCTCTATTGGTTCTAAAATGGTTGCTGAAAGAGTGTTTCTATTGGTTCTAAAATGCTTGCTGAAAGTGTCTATTGGTTCTACAATGTTTGCAAAAAGTTTCTCTATTGGTTCTAAAATGGTTGCAAAAAGTGCCTCTATTGGTTCTAAAATGCTTGCAAAAAGAGTCTCTATTGGTTTTAAAATGGCCAGTGACTTAGCTGCCAGCCCAAGAATCCATTTGGCCATAATGTCCATACTAGCCCTCTGGAAACCAGTCCCTTTGACCTACAACACACATACTAGCGCTCCAGAACCCCCCACTGGCCAGCAATATTGGAATTGGTGGAGAGGTGGAATATTGCATTGGGAGACCAGCCCTCCCATGTGAAGCTGGGACCCAACGGGTCCCACTTAGTCTATATATATATATATATATATATATATATATATATATATATATATATATATATATATATATGCACACAGACACACACACACACACACACACACACACACACACACACACACATAGGTACACACAAAAAAACAAACAATAATAGTGCAATAATAGTCTATGTAGTTCAGAGCTTATTTGAGGTGTAATGTTTAATAGCCGAATGCCTGTAGGGAAGATGCTGTTCCTGAACCTGGACGTTACAGTTTTCAGGCTCCTGTACCTTCTTCCCGATTCCAGCGACTCCGATTATTTATTTCGATGGTGGAGAGGTCAGAACGCCCTGATGTACCGGGCAGAGTTCAATCTCAAATCCTACCTTCAGTGCGTGTCTCTGTAACAACTTGCTGGAAGGTTCAGGGTGAATGATAGCAGAACAAAAGTCCCAGCCACGAAGCAGCTGGTTAAAACTTGAGCAGCTGCATAAGCTGATAACGCACACTGCAAATGATTCCTACTTCAGACATTTTCAGAAACATGTAGGGACTACTGAAATCAATCAATGATGAAAACATTTAAAAAAAAGAAACAAAGGAAGCACTTAAGAATACATAGAAACAATAAAAAAAAACAACTTTGGAAACAAGGAAATAGGCAGACCAAAATTAGCCACAAAGTGCTGGAGTAACTCACCGGG